>BSBK01013178.1:0-181235 GCA_027943335.1 Chamaecyparis obtusa | reverse complement strand
CCTTCCTCACCATTTTTGTTGTTGTTGAAATTTTATGATATGAATGATTACAGTTGGTGACGTGTTTGGAAATGGAGTCAAGACCTTGGGAAATAATCAAATTTTCTTAATTTAATGCTTCCTCCATTTATTGACTGCTTTCTTACATGAGTTCTTCATTTTCAAGGGTTTTTTCAAGTTTACTTTGGTACAAAATAGGTCTTTCCATTACATCTAAAAAGCATTAAAACGTAGAAATCATTATCAAATCATCAAATTTGGTGCACGTCAAGTGGAGAGAGATCATTAAATTATATAAGTAAAATTTTAAAAGAAATAATATAATTCCAACTAAAATAATTGTTACAATATTATGATCGAATATTAGGAAGGCATTACTTTAACATACAATTGGATCTTTGGAAGCACATTTTGATCTATCAAAATCATGACACTACCTCACTATAACATTCTCATTTTATGGTTTGATCGTGATTTGTACGAGACTGATCACTATTGAGCCAAAAATTTAGTGGTATTATAATGTGAGTGCTTAAAATATTTGTGTGTGTGTGTGTGTGTGTGTGTGTGTGTGTGTGAGAGAGAGAGAGAGAGAGAGAGAGAGAGAGAGAGAGAGAGTCCTCAATTAACCTCTCAAACCTCTTGGATATATCCATCATACACATGGGTGAAATTGGTAGGAATATATAAATTTGCACATTAGATGCAAATATATTATTTAAAAAAAAAATAGAAAGACATAATTACTTTTCTATAAATAAAATTTAAAATGAAATACAAAAATTATTTTTAATAAAAAATTACTTAAAAACAATTAAATTTTAACTACAATATAATAATATTAATAAAAAAATAGTCTTAACTTTAAGAATATTTTCCAAGCATTAATCGCTATCACCTAAATCGTGAGAAGAAAATTATTACCAAAATCCAAGAAACCTCTGTGACAAGTGGGTCAGGGGTGTACAAATCAACTGACTTGTTTTTCTTTGACGACTTGACTTTGTTTCAGACTTCACATGCTCTATTAATTATTAAAATGAAGTGGTGTGTTTCTTTCTTTCTTGCGTACACGGGTAACATATTACGGCACTGGCTAAATGGCCGAATATTTGCACCGGCCATTAGTCAGTGCCGTTACTTCCGTCAGTCCTGTTGCAACGGCCAGTTCACGTGCAACATGCGATGCCCACCTCCCAACATCTGTGACTAATTTAACATCTGCACGGGTACTGTTTTGAATGACTTTAATTTTTTATTTATTTAAACTTTCGTACTCACATTCTATGAACGGATGGAGAGTTTTTTAAGTTTGAAAAATAATTTATTTTAAGTTTTAGTTTAATAAAACAATAAATTAATAATATTTAATTTCTTTAAAAATATTTATATGTTTACTTTTTTTACAATCTTAATTATATTAATAATTAATATATTATAAATATAATATGTAATTTATTGATTTTAATAAATATATTGCATGAAAATTTTAGTAATAATATTATTTAAAAAATTAATTTTTTATATGATAAATAATTTATTTATTTTAAAATATATAAAATAATATTTTATTAATATATTTATATAACTGTGTATATAAGTAATAATAGTTTGTAATTAAATGTTAGAATTATTTTATTTTGTATTTCTTATAGAATGTAGAAAATTTTTAAGAACATTTTACTAAATAAATAAAGTTTTTAAATAATCTATACAACATTGGATCTATATATGTGTTAAAGATGGGTGTCAATTTTATTAGGTTTATAATAAGATTATTGAGTTCCTATTTCTAACTTTGTGAGACATTTCAACAAACTATTATGGAGTAATTAAAAATTTCTAATTTTTTTTAGATTAATTACATAAGGTGATTTCACACTTATTTAGCGCTGAATGCAAATTATTAAAAGTCATTTTTAAAATTTCTGATTTTTTTAGATTAATTACATAAAGTGATTTCACACTTATTTTGTTGTTTGTTTTAGAATCTTAGTGTCAAATAATCTTGATTTGTTTGTGCTTGTTTATTTTCGATTTTTAAAAAATAAAAATATTTTAGTTAATTATTTACATTGACTTCAATTCAATTATGAGGAGTTAAAAAATCCATACTATCTCAATTTATTATTTACATATAAATTATATTTATTTTAATATCATAAATATTTACTTCAACATTAAAATTATGCCTTAACATTAATGATCTAAGTATTCCTATTTAATGTAAATGTGTCTTAATAATAATAATATTCTTATTTAGTATAAACGTTTCTAAATATTTTGTATTTTCTTTTTTCCGTCACTAATATTTTTTTCCTATTTTGGTTGTTCCTTATTGTAATGACATGAGCCTAGTTGGTGTTAGAATAGTAGAGTGGAATGGCTCTTCAAGGCAGGCTAGGACACAAAGGGGTCCCAGGGTATCCCTTGGTGGAGTTCTTAATAAGTGATAACTAATTAAATGATTGAGATTAAAATATTATGAAAATAATTAATGTGATTACATTGCCATCGTTTGATGATGTTGATATGGTATGTCTTGCCTCTCCATCTGTAGATGTTGATATGGCTTAGTAGAGCTTCCTTGATGAGAGAAGGATTGATCGTAGATCCATGGACCATCATGTGCCATGTGATGACACTCCCACTCTTGAGCCTCTTTAAAAACCTTTTTTAGCATTGAGTGGTGATCCTATTTACCATAAGTGTTGATGTATTCTCCTTGGATGTTGGATCTCATGTTAAGTGTTCTCCATGTTTGATGTATCATCCACTCCCATCCTCACCCTCTACTCTAGCCATGTAACGACTTTTTATGGAAGTTTGGTCTTAGGGATTAGCTCATGTTTCTATTTTTGGGTATTGTCCATGTGTTTTTTAATCCTCTGAGCATGCATGTATGACTCCTAAGGGGTGATCTCGTATCCCCCTTCTCTTTTTGTGAATATTGTATTTTATCTCTTATATTAAGCGAATAGACTATTAAAAAACACACAGAAACTATAAGCTACTAGGGTTATATTAGTTAGGAGATGATGGGGGGTCCTTATTAAGAGAGAGCTTCAAACATATAAGAGGTCTTAACCCTTAAGATTAGGCTCACAACTAATAATGGTAACATATGTATCTTTTTCTTGAACAAATTAACATGCAAAATGAAAATACAAGGTCCAAGAGAAATTTTCCATATTCAAGCACCTCTAATCATGAATAAAATAAATGTGTTTTACTATTTTATAAAAAATACTATACGCTTTGATTAAATTATTTTAATTTTTTTTATTAAATTAAATTAAATAAATTATTTATTTATTTTTATTAGATGAACTATTTTGAAGTTTGATAATTTTATATGGTCATTTTCATCATTAATATTTAGATCGCACTATTTTATAAATAACAACATAAATATTTATTGATAATAAAAATAAAAATAATAAAACTACCACCAAAATATATCTAAGACATTATTAGTTCCCATATGAATTAAACTAAAGAAGAGAAGGATAAAGATAAAAATAAGGATGTTGATGTTGATGTATGGTTCAACCCTTTTGCGGACACCTTGAGTCTTCTTGATGTATGGGGAAAATTGAGTGATTGGGACCCTCCTCTTCTCCACTCTTTATTGTTTTAGTTGTCTAGAAACCTTGTATTTTTTTCTATGTTTTTTATGTTTTGGACTTTAGTCTCTTGTGAAGTTTAGGGATGTAAATTTTTCCACATACCTTAAAATATATATATATATATATATATATATATATATATATATATATATATATATATATATATATATATATATATATATATATATATATATATATATATATATATATATATATATATATATATATATATATATATATATATATATATATATATATATATATATATATATGATATTATTTTATAAATAATAATCTACACAATCACTCATCAAAAAATTATAATAATAAGTGTCATATTTAGTAGGTGTATTGAATTATGAAATGGTTTGTTGTGTAGATAAATAAGTTCTTTTCTTTTCTTTAAAATTTGGTTAATATATATGTGAAAAAAGAAATATATAATAATCATGATTTATTTGTTATATGTTGAATACTTAATAATGTAATAATAAATATGGTGATTAATAAACATTTGCATATAACAAATAACAAATAAATCATGATTATTATAAATGATGATTATTATATATTAACTTTATTTATTTAGCAAAATGTTCTTAAAATTTTTCTACATTTTATAAGAAATACAAAATAAAATAATTCTAACATTTTAATTACAAACTATTATTACTTATATACACGGTTATATAAATATATTAATAAAAATATTATTTTATATATTTTAAAATAAATAAATTATTTATCATATAAAAAATTAATTTTTTTAAATAATATTATTACTAAAATTTTCTTACAATATATTTATTAAAATCAATAAATTACATATTATATTTGTAATATATTAATTATTAATATAATTAAGATTGTAAAAAAAGTAAACATATAAATATTTTTAAAAAAATTAAATATTATTAATTTATTGTTTTATTAAACTAAAACTTAAAATAAATTATTTTTCAAACTTAAAAACTCTCCATCCGTTCATAGAATGTGAGTACGAAAGTTTAAATAAATAAAAAATTAAAGTCATTCAAAACAGTACCCGTGCAGATGTTAAATTAGTCACAGATGTTGGGAGGTGGGCATCGCATGTTGCACGTGAACTGGCGGTTGCAACAGGACTGACGGAAGTAACGGCACTGACTAATGGCCGGTGCAAATATTCGGCCATTTAGCCAGTGCCAATCATCTGGGCATCTATTTGTATGAGCGCTCTGCTTGACTTCAATTCACCCTTCATTTCTTCAAAATCTGCGCCAACATTACTCTGCAAATATGGCATCTTCTCACTCATCTTCCCAGAAAAATGAGGAATACCATGCCTCCTCTGTAGCATCTTCTTCCTCGTCACACGCACAAGGCGTGGATCGTCCAGCTTTCTCTGGAATCGTACCTTCCCACTGTAATAGGAAGGGTTCTGAGCCTTCAAGATTATACGATGTCTTCATCAACCACAGAGGCCCTGATGTCAAGAATTCTCTGGCTCTTCAGCTCTACAACTCCCTTAAGAAGTTAGACATACGGGCATATCTTGATTCGGAAGAGAAAGAACTTGGAGAATCGTTTCCATTAAGCATTGAGGCAGCCATCTGCTCTGCTGCAGTTCACATAGCTATCTTCTCCAAGGGATATGCAGACTCCCCATGGTGTTTGGCGGAGCTGTTGCTCATGGTACAAACTAGAGCTAAGATCATTCCATTGTTCTACGATGTCGAGCCTTCTGCTCTTCGCTTTGTAGAAAAGGGTGATTATGCCGGGGCCTTCAATAAATATGAAGAGAAGAATAGGTATATGGAGAAGCTTAAGGAGTGGAAGCAACCTCTCCAATCTGTTTCATTTATTACTGGAGAAGTGTTCAACAGGTAATATTTTTATTGCTTCAGTGTTTTTGGTATTTCTATTTAGTATAGGGTTTTCCTTCATTAAAAGGAAGTGGTCGCATATTTTTCTTATCGAATTCCCCTTCTATTTATAAAGTTTCAGTGATTCTGACTGCGAGAAGATAGTGTCAGCTGTGCAAAAGGAAGTAGAAAAGATTTACAGACCTCTAATAGTTGCCAAACATCCGGTAGGATTTCCTAAACTTGTAGAAGATTTTGAAAAGAAGTGCATGGATAAGCTTGTACAAGAATTTGAAGGGCAGTGCGGGATGAACAAACAAAGAGAAGGCAAGGCTAAGATTGTTGGCATTTTTGGTATGGGCGGGGTGGGGAAAACAACTCTCTCCAAAGCCTACTTCAACGGAAAACGTTCAAGTTTTCATCGATCCTGTTTTCTGTTTGATGTTCGCGAAGCCTGTGTGAAAAAAGATCTACCTTCTTTGCAAATGCAACTCCTCAGAGATCTATTCAATGAAACAGGTCATCCGGCCTTTTCAAGCGTAGAAGAGGGCATAAGCTGTCTCAGCAATCGTTTCAGGAGCAGCAATTCGAGCTTCCTAATTATTCTAGATAATATTGGTCACCAGGAACAGTTAGATGCCCTCTTGTTCAGTGAAGAGCTCAAAAAATGTGGCGATAGTCTAGTAATTGTTACAACTCGTGATGCAGGAGTGCTCATAAACGCAGGAATTAGTGTTGGTTATCATATGAAAGGAATGGATAGAGATGACGCGAAAGAACTGTTCTGTTGGCATGCATTTAGCGAGGCTAATCCATCTAGCGGATACGAGGGGCTGGTTGACCTCTTCGTGGACGTGTGTGGCGGTTTACCGCTGTCTCTCCAAGTTCTCGGCAGGCATGTTCATGGCCGAGATGAGGAGTTCTGGGAGTTACAATTGAAGAAAGTAAAAAACACGCTGCATCAACACATACAGAAGAGATTAAGAATAAGGATTGATACTTTAGATAATGAAGAAAAACAAATTTTCATGGATATTGCATGCTATTTCATTGGAGAAATAGAGAGAGACGCCATCAATGTGTGGAAGGCATCGGGATGGAACGCTCAACTTGCACTGAGGACACTCAAAGATAAATGTCTGGTTGAACGAGATCAATCTGACCACAGGTGGTATTTCGATTGTCTCTGGAGTATTTCCAGTGACGAAAAGTGTGTATTGAGAATTCATGATCACTTGAGGGACTTGGGACGAGAAATGGCAGACGAGCCGTGTCATGATCATCATGATCATCGTCGTCGCCTGTGGCGCTCTCAACATCTCCAACCTCTGGTATGTCCTTTTCTCCAGATTACTGCTTTCTACTATGGTATTCAAAATATTAAAATTTTCGTCGAATACGAATCTGAGCTGTTTCTGCGAACCCAGATATCAAAAGGATTAGCAAACATTTTCACCCAGACAAAAGATAGGTGTTTGGGTTCTTTTTCGGATCCGTCGGGCATTTCTATATTAAATTCTTTCTAGGCGAATCAGACACTATGGCTGAGACGTCGACCGCTTTACTGTGGCTCGAGCTTAATCTTTGGGGCTTTAAACACACAAACATTCCTGCGGAGATTCCTCTTCAAAATTTGCATTTTCTAAGAATCACCAGTGGAAGACTGGAAACATTATGGCTGGATGAAGTACAGGTATATTGTTCTTCAACCCCAAATCTTATGTCTTTGTAATCGAATGCGTTATTTTATAATACTCCGGTGACTTTTACATACAATCGAAACGTTAAAGAGAAAAATATTTGTGATTTTAGGTTCCCTTCTTGCTAAAAGAGCTGCAGCTCTTCGACATCGATTTGCCCAGGGAGTTAAATTTGAGCCCACTGCGCTATCTGGAAAAAGTTACGATCGCTTACTGTCTTTATCCGAAGAGTGTGACGGGAATAGCAGATCTTGCGGAGCTAATAGAATTCAACATTATTCATTGTGGAGTCGAGAAGTTTGGTTCTAATGAAGGGAGCTATCTGAAAAATTTGAACATTAAGAAATGTGCATGGCTTGAGGAGATAAATTTTGTTAATCTGAGATGCCTAGAAAAAATTACAATCTCTGGGTGTAGAGAGCTGCAAAGTTTGGTAAGAATATCTTACCCGAGGAAGCTAGTAGAACTGCGAATTAGGTGTTGTCTATCTCTCCAAGAGATAAGTTTTGAACGGTTGAGCTGCCTAAAAAGGATTACATTCGCTTCTTGTGATCAGCTGCGAAGTTTGGTAGGAACATCTTACCTGAGGCAGCTAGAAGAACTGGAAATTGCTGGATGTCCATGTCTCCAGGAGATAAGTTTTGCCCACTTGAGCTGCCTAGAAAAAATTACAATCTCTAATTGTAAAGAGCTGCAAAGTTTGGTAGGAACATCTTACCTGAGGAAGCTAGTAGAACTGCAAATTGCTGGATGTCCATGTCTCCACGATATAAGTTTTGATCAGTTGAGATGCCTAAAAAGGATTACATTCGCTTCTTGTGATCAGCTGCGAAGTTTGATAGGAACATCTTACCTGAGGCAGCTAGAAGAACTGGAAATTGCTGGATGTCCATGTCTCCAGGAGATAAGTTTTGCCCACTTGAGCTGCCTAGAAAAAATTACAATCTCTAATTGTAAAGAGCTGCAAAGTTCGGTAGGAACATCTTACCTGAGGAAGCTAGTAGAACTGCAAATTGCTGGATGTCCATGTCTCCACGAGATAAGTTTTGATCAGTTGAGCTGCCTAAAAAGGATTACATTCGCTTATTGTGATCAGCTGCGAAGTTTGATAGGAACATCATACCTGAGGAAGCTAGAAGAACTGGAAATTGCTGGATGTCCATGTCTCCAGGAGATAAGTTTCGCCCACTTGAGCTGCCTAGAAAAAATTACAATCTCTAATTGTAAAGAGCTGCAAAGTTTGGTAGGAACATCTTACCTGAGGAAGCTAGTAGAACTGCAAATTGCTGGATGTCCATGTCTCCACAAGATAAGTTTTGTTGATCTCAGCTGCGTTAAAAGAATCAAAATTGATGGATGTTCTAGTTTGAAAAGCTTGGCAGGAACATCTGATCTGAGGAAGCTTGTAGAATTGAAGATTGAAAATTGTCGTAACCTCAGGGAGATAATCGTTTTGCATTTGAACTGCATGGAAAAACTTACAATTTTCAATTGTAAAATTCTTGAAAATTTGTCGGGAACATCTGATCTGAAAAAGCTGGTAGAACTGCGAATCGCTGGATGTCCAAAACTTGAGGATTTAAGTCTTGTTGAACTCGGCTGCCTAGAGAAAATTATGATTTCTGATTGCTTTAATCTGCGAAGTGTGACACTATTTCATCTTAAGAAACTGGCAGAATTCAACTTCAGTGGTTGTGGACCGATTGATGGGTTAAGTCTTGTACAAGTCAGCTCCCTGGAAAGATTTAGAGATTTTTATACATTTTACCCGAAGATTAATGAAGTGGAAGGTTGTGAAATGGAGTCCAGCTTTGTAGATCTTAATATTGCAAAATTGAACATTTGCGACTGCCCCAAGCTTAGTTTTTTTCCACAATCTGTGGGTCTACGTGCGCTCATGATGGTTATTTTGATTGAAATACCACTTTCAAGGACGCACATCAAGCTCACTCTGCAATGCTGTAGAGCATCGCAAACTGTGGCAGGAATGGGTGATTTTACAGACTGTCCAGAGCTTCAGTTTGACAAGTTATGTTTTGGCCGACTCAGTTGGCTGGAAATAATTGAAATCGACAGCTGTGAGAAGATGCAGAAAATATCAGGTATTGAAAGATTGCATTCATTGGAACGATTGTAGCTCTTATATTGCAGCAAAGAAATTCAAAGTTGCATCCGCAAGATGAAGGTATGATTTCGACGCTTCCTGTTTTTCTTTGTATAAAGGGAGATATTTTGTTCATCATTGTTTTCCTCATTGTTTTCGGAATATAGCCTAAATTTCCTAATTAATCTACTCAGTAATATGTAGGAAAAATAGAAAAAAATAATGTTAATCAACCAGGAGTTTTTGTTTCTTTGTTTTTTATTTGACGCAGAAGCTGCCATCAGACTTTACTCAAGTAATTGGTAGACCAGTAGATGGAGCCGAGTCAACTCTTAACGCAACTATCTTTTCTGATGCTAATATGTGCCTCAATTCAGTCATCGAATTTGGTTCCGATGACACCTGCAATGAGGCTTATGCAACTGCAATCATCTTGTGCGCTGTGCTTGTGATTAGTACTTCGAATGCAGCAAAGCAAATTAATGCTTCCATGGGCGGATTTGATTGCAATCCATGGCAGAAATCTGAGATGCGCCAAGGCAAATGGATTATTACCTCGGTAACTACCAACCAAGATGAAGTACACAGTTACATTCGTAACAACGGTTATATTTTCCCCTTCGAAGATTTTTTCGAAGATGGAACAGTGAGAAAAGGGTACAAAATGACTGTGACCATGAAGAGAAGTGAAGAATATAAAATTCTCCATGTGGTGTGCAAAATTGTTGATCTATTGTATCTTTAGTGGAATGGAGTCTTTGTGCACGAAGTCTGTTGGTTTTATCCATAAAGACTAGTTGGGGTTATGGGATTTAGTGTTTTATTGTTTAAACTAGCGCTTGCAATCTTTTGAAGGGTTCAAGGGTTATGCAGATAGTTTTATATATTTTTAATGATGTCATTGTATTGTTGATATCAAAAGTTTGGTTTTTTTTTCATATAGTAGAACATTTAGTAGAATAATTCTATTTTTTACATAGTTACATTCGTAATAATAGTTATGTTTTCTCCTTCAAGGATTTTTTTCCAAGATGGACTGAAGAAAAGTGAAGAACATCAAATTCTTCATGTGCTTGACAAAATTGCTGATAGGTTGTATTTTTAGTGAAAAATGTCAATGGATTTTATCATAAAAAGTGGTTGTGGTTATGGGATTTACTGTTGTGAATTTATGTTAATTATTTTCTTAAAAAGTTAAATATATGAGTAAACTTTTGCCAAAGTAAATTTTAAATGAATAAAAGATACATTATCAATAAGATGTTAGAAAAAAGTATAAATGTGTTTATTATTTATAAGCATTTTATTTATAAAATTAGATTATCATGTGGGCAAAATTATTCTTATGTGCATAAATATTTATTAATATTTCTCAATCTAATTGTTGTCTTTGATGAATTTAAGAAAATATGTAAATATGAATATTATTGATGTTAGCTCCTTCTATTGTTCTTTGTTTGATTTTTGGACTGCTTTAGAATGACCCTCTTTCTTCTTCTATTCTTTTGGTGGCCTACAATATTGTTCATGTCTTTATACTTTTGCATTTTTTGTTGGAAAGTAATTATTGGATCTTATAAGGTTATTAGAGTCTTAGTGAGTATGTCTGATAAAAGATTTTGGAGTTGTTAAGATAAACTTTTCCTTCATGTTCTAGTATTTGGTCCCTATCACACTCATTTTTTATACAACTTGAATTGGGTTATTACATTAAATCTTATTCCTTTTGCCTCTAAGCTCAAATCATACAATAGTTAAGTAGAGTAGATAAATAGCCTCCTCCTGTACTTTTTTCTTTTATTTTTTTCCATAATTAACACTAATATTTATTCTCATATGTCACATTTCAAGTGCTATATTATATTATACACATTCACATAATTTTTATTCTTGATTACTTTCCAAGAACTTAAGGGGTAGTACACTCAATTTTTATTTCTCAAGGTGCATCCACTTTAGAAATTAGTAATTGTTAGGAATGGGAACACTGAGAGGGGGGGTGAATCAGTGTTCACTATATTTAATCTTTTTCTTAACTCTTGAAACTTAACTTGAATACTTAAGTACTGAAATGAACATCAACATAAACAAGATACATAAACACCACACATAACACCAATATGGTAACGGGGAAACCCAAATAGGTAAAAACCCCGGTGGGAATTGACACCCACTAAGAACTGCACTAGTGTCTTGTGATCCTTGTTACAAGATCTGCAACCCTATTAGGAGTTGTTATTTACAATGCTTTTAGTACAGTGACCTTGTCAAGGGTCGGACCCTGTTAGGAGTCTTTTACAATAACCTGTTAGGGGTGGGGACACATTGTTCTAGAGCTCACTACTCAAGTGGTGAAGGCTACAACCTTCTGATCTTAGATACACACTATATCTGCTAGATGAATTGGTGTTGTGACACTACTTGTCAAATGAGTTCCTTTGATGCGCTGATGCTCCAACCTCTTGTGAATCTCTACAACATACTGACTGTACTTCACATACTTCTTCTCTTCTCTACTTTCTCTATTTTCTTATTGCTACTCAAGTACCAAGGCGCATGTCATATTTATATGTTCTTACAAAATAATTAACTAGGTCGGCCCTTTAACCGATTGTATACAACACTTCCAAGTGAATTGACACAAGTGTGTTTATTAAAAAACATAATTACATGTCTACAACTTAATTACAATAGGAGCATAGCCTTTACAAAATAATAATATCACCGCTAATCAAATTACCAACAGTCGGCTGCATACTCTATTCTATTCTAGCGTTCACTGGCTATACCTCTTCAACTATCTGTATCTTTTGATCATGCACTTTTAGACTTAGCATGAATACACTCTTCTTTACTTACTCTATTTTCTTATTGCTACTCAATTACCAAGGTGCACATCATATTTATATGCGCTTACAAAATAATTAACTAGGTTGGCCCTTTAACCGATTGTATACAACACTTCCAAGTGAATTGGCATAAGCGTGTTTATAAACAAACATAATTACATGTCTACAAATTAATTACAATAAGAGCATAGCCTTTACAAAATAATAATATTATCGCTAATCAAATTACCAAGAGTCGGTTGCATACTCTATTCTATTCTAGTGTTCACTGGCTGTACCTCTTCAACTATTTGTATCTTCTGATCATGCTCTTTTAGACTTAGCATGAATACACTCTTACTGACTTATTTTCAAGGGCACATACCATAACATTTTTTACGCACATGCGTAGATGCTCTGATCTACTAGTGCTCTGTTAACTGTCTAGTCTTCTATACTTAACCAAATTCTGATATTTTGATAATGTGCGCTGACTCCAAAATACTATATGACTATGTTACCATAATGACAACACTAAATCTAGTCATATACAATAGTGTAGTCAACTTGCCAACATTCTCCCCCTTTGTCATTAATGGCAACAAAAGGAATATGGCCAAGTTACTAACTATACCCTTATACAAAAACTCTTTAACATAATCTAACTTATATCTCCCTTATACTCTTTACTATACATCTTCTTCACATATATGTAAGACTCCATATTCTATACAATACTCCCCCTTTGCCATTAATGACAAAGGTGCTTCAAAAATGTACCTACAAGTACTTACAAAGAAATTACATCGAGATAAGCAATCTGTAGGTTCTGGATCTCTTGTTTCCAAAATGCAATCAGTGCATTAACACTCTATAGATGGGCGAATAAGACATATTGTAGCTTCTCCATCTTCTCCAAGTCTTTACTCAGACCTTGATCATATGTTACCATAGTGGCATCGATCTCCTTGATGTTCTGATTTAGTATATCTAGAGAGGGTGCAAGAGCATTAATGAGCTATGTTTGCCTTGCCCTTATCTTATACATCTCTTTCTCAGCCTTTTCTATCTTGTCTATCTACCCCTAGTATACATTGTTGCACATGTTTACATCAGTGGAGGGGTCTTCTACTGATTTCCTTACATTGTCAATCATTTCTTCTGCCTCTTGGATTCTCTCGTAGTGATCAACAGTTAGCTTATCTTGATTCATACAATCTATAATGATCTTCCTTCCCTTTGTAGCAAACTCCTTCAAAGATACTTGACCAACCTTTAATGAACTTAGGTCAAGTGCAAAGTTACTAACCAGTTCACTCAATCTCTTTTTCTTGTATTTCTCTTCTACTACTTGAGATGCAGATTCTTCCAAGCTATAGAAGTTAGTCTTGAAGGTTGTAAGAATGGTGCTAACATCATCAACTGTATGGACCTTAGACACTTTCTTTTCTGAAGGTAATAGACTGTTCAAAATGTTGACTGATTCAACAAACAAAGGGTTCCTCATTACCTGTTTCTCTTTTGCTTTTTCTATAGCTAAGACACTGATCTTGATCAGGTCTTCTTCTCCCCAAGAGTACAAACTAGTGGTCTCTAGTGTCAAACTTGACAACAATGATGCTGAGGGTAATGGAGTGATAGGAGTGTTATCCATCACTTCTTGCTTTACTCTAATTGGCATCTCAACAGATGGCTCATCTATTGGTTTATTTCCTTTCACCTCTTCTTCTCCTTTCTCCTCTTCTACCTTTTCTTCCTCTTTTTCTATCTCTTTTTCTATCTCCTTCTCTTCTTCTTCACTTGTTAGATCTTCTATTAGTACTTCTTCTTGTAGCTTGGGTGAATTGTCACCACATAGAGTTACAACCTCTTGTGTGCTCACAAAGGATTCCTCAAACTTATCCAAGTCATTTTTTGTGGCTGCCATCGCTATCTCTACATCATCAATAAAGATAGTGTCATCTTTTTGTGTCTCAGTCATGGGTGCAAACTTTACTGCCTCTATAGGAGTTACCACTATAGGCACTGAATCCCGAGGACCTATAATTGGTACATTTGTGGTCTCTGAATCCTTGGCTTCCTTCAAGGGTACTTGAGTTGTGGGCACAGTAGGTGGATACATGTGCCTATTTAGAAAAACTTTCTCAAAGACTTTCTCTATTTCCTTAGCTACCAACTCATAATTTGTGTCCATTATATGCAATGTTCTTGTCTTAGTTCGGAGGTATGGCTTCACCAAATCTAACAACAAGGTTTTCTCTTCTAGAGAATAGACTGGGAGGCTTCATCTAGAATCTGTTGGTGCTCTCAAAAATCTATCTAGTTTTGATCCCCTAATCAGAGAATTTTCCTAAGGTAAAGTTCAGTGCTTCAAAAGAATAGTTTAAGAAGACCTAGGTTCAAGTGCATAAAAACAAAGGCCTGATGATTTTCGTGGCATAATGCTTGGGACATGTGTTCTTTGCATAAATAATTTGGTATTTGTAGTTGGTCACAACTTCCAAAATTCAGTTTGGACAAGTTTTGAGGAAACCCATTTGAAGGACATTTCACAACTCTGCACTTTACATTCTGTCCAGTTTTAACTAAATGGCCTACTTCGGAGGCTTGCACCTGACACTTGGTTGATAATCATGACATGAGGGTTATTGCATCATGTTTTAGGATTGAGAAACAAGTACCACACCAATTTTCAGCCCCCCATGTGCAAGTTTGACATGTTTACCGAAGCCATTCTATTTGCAGATTACGAAGTTTCTCTGGGAATGCACAGTTCAGTTTTCTGAGTGGCCTAATTTGGGGCCTTTCCATTTACACCATGTTTCAGATCAAACATAATGGAAGGATTTTCCATACTGTAAACCTAAAAGTGTACTTGCCTGAGAATTTTCAAGCCTCTGCCAATCCGATTGATCACTTTGCACAATCAATTCCAAATGCAATTTGTGCGAATTTGATTGTTTTCAGTTCAAAATGTTCCAAGTGGCCGACTTTGAAGATTAATAATTGATAATTAGTTGATCGCTTTTGGAATCTAATTGTGGCTTTTTTTTCTATGTGTGAGAAATATCAATCATCTAGGGTTTCAGACTATGAGAGTTCTATTTGATTAGATTGCAAGGTCAGGCAAAAGGTGTTCAATAGTGATAAAAATTGTGGATAGAATAACTGTGCAAAGTAGCAATTTTCATGAATTCGTAGGTTTTTTCCAGATGATCATTTCCCGTTGGTGGTTGGTTTGTTTCATTCCTTGTATATGAAATTTCTTCCAGATTCAATGGCTCTCCCTTAGCTCATCATTTGATATTTTTCATCATCTCTTTCCAGGTCAGTCGGCAATTCTGAACCAGCGATTTCAAGTTTTAAAATCTCACAGCTCATTCATTTTTAGATGAATCTGTCTGACAAGGTTGTTATCTATGTGTAAGAATTTGAAAATAGAAAATATTGAACCAAGATCAAGAGGTTGAAGAAAAGCACAAGAGAGAAAATATGAATGCAAGGATGGATTGAATAGATCCAATGAATTAATGATCAATGCTCAATTGATGAAATGATTACATAATAGGCCTCCTTATATAGGAAAGGTGATATGAGAGAATGATAAGGAGCTCATAAGCTATCACCTATGATAGGTGCAATCACATGTCCACAAAATGTGGATCATCCTCCAATATGCAAAAAAGTATGTGCATTGGATTAGGATGATAATGTGATATGAGCACGAAAGGTGGATCTCACACACGATGAGGTATGTGATGACAACTATCACACCTAAAGTGGAATTTCTCTTACACCATGTGCTTAATAGATGTGCACACTCCTAGGTGTCTCAATCACAAACTACTATGCAATGCATTAACCTAAGTAAGATTAAGTAAAATGTAATTAGGAATAATTAATTACACCAACACCCCCCCTTAAGTGCAACTTAGGGGAATGCACTTAAACTCACAATGCAAGATGGGTCCCAATTACTAGGCCATGTTAGGTACCCATGTACAAGATACATGAAATGCATAACTCTCATAAAGTGGAGAAAGAGGGAAAACCTCATGGGAAAAACCCTCCCCCCCAAAAAGAGAAGAAAACAAGATGCATGAATGGATGGAGTACTCAAGACCCCCCAAGAACTACATACATCATGTATATACAAAGAAGTATCCCCCCATAAGAAGGATAGTTGGAGACATGATATCCCCCCCATAATGTAGAAGCTCCCATGTTGATGAAGAGTACCTGCAAACAATAGATCAACCAATGCTTACAAGAAACATGTCTCCCCTTAGGAAGAAATATATACATCAAATGATGAAGAAGCCAATCCATGTGCAAATGGAATGAGGAAGAAGATGTAGGTCTCCATGTATGAATCTCTAAAGACTAAGTAGGAATCTCCAAGCTCAAAGAATCTATCACTTCATGTGACAAATCAATTGAAGAAGGAGAAGAATCAAGTACACCAATCTCCAAAGAAGGTGAAGAAGTGTCCCCATCTATGATGAAACTGTCATCAAGGGAAAGAGAAACCCCCTCATGCATGTCTTCCAAATCTGCATCATGAGAATCAACAAATGTTGAGGATGAATCCAAGTAGTCATCACACTCTGCAAGATCTGAAACAATATGATCATCCTGCTGAATAGTAGAGCCCATGTCTGAAGAAGCAGGAGGTTGAGGAGTAGGAAGATCAACACTTGTCTCAACAACAAAATGATTCAAGTGCCCAAAGTTCTCCTCATAATTATCCCTTGGAAAAGGGATGGATACATCATGTATATCATCATCATTATCAACAAAAGTGGAAAAAGTACAAGCAGGATGTATGATCAACAGCTCCCATAGCTATGACATCTCTAGTCTCCATGTTCCTAATGTAGACATAATTAGGAGTGAACTCAAAAATTTTACCTTGTGCCCCATGTGTGATTTGGTAAATAAAAAGAAGATTAGTGGTCAAGGCTGGTACACAAAGAACATCATTAAATGTCCCCTCTCCCATAGGAATAGAACCTTTGCCACAAACTCTCATGAATGTGTTGTTACCCATCAAGATATTAGGAGAATTACAAGGCTCAAAAGAAGAAAACATATCCATAGAAGATGACATATGATGTGATGCACCTGAATCAAGAAGCCATTTACCTTGCTTAGGATGTGTGGAAGCCATGAGTGCTTGTCCTTTACCTTTGTCTTTGGATGATGATGTAGATGTAGAAGCTGCCAAATGTGTAGAAGAAGGAGCAGACACTGATGAGGGTGACTTAATGTTATGTTTCTAAATAATGTGAGTTAGCTCATCAATCTTCTTTTGAAAACACTTATGCTCATCATGTCCTAACTTTTGACACTATGGACATTTATCTCTTTCTTCTAGATGATTCCTCTCTGGAAGAGGACTTGGATTCAGTACTTTTTGGTGAAGAAGATTCGTTACCTTTGTCATGAGGCTTAGGATTATTATTGTGTTTCTTTCCTTTTCCACTAGAAGCCTTTGAAGTAGACTCACTTGCAATCAATGCTTGATGTGTGGAAGGCTTCAACTGACCCATGTGTACCAACTTTGCTTGTTCCCTTGTGAGTTACGCTGCAAATTCATCAAGAGAGGGCAATTTGTATGCACTACCAAGAGCATCCATAGTAGCATAGAATGTAGAAACAAAGATAGAATAATCAGGACCAAGCTTGGAAAGAATAGAAAAGATCAATTGTTCATCCCCTTTAACAATGCCACATGAAGAAAGCTCCAATCTAATAGTATTGAACTTAGAGAAGAAATCTTGAATATTGTCAAAATCCCTAGGATTAAGACCTATGAGATCATTCTCTAATCTAAATTTTCTCATTCTATCAGGTTTACCAAAGAGTCCTTCCAATGTGATCCAAGCATCATGAGGATATGTGCAAGATGCAATATGATAGTGCAAGTCGCTAGAGATGGATGATCTAAGAGATCCAAGTGCTTTATCCCTTTGATCAAACCATTTTCTCCTTTCTACAACACCTGTTTGAGGTTCTTGATCCTGTCTGAGAGTCATTCTAAGCAATCCAAGACTCAACAAATAATCACTTAAAGATACTTTCCATTCATGGTAGTTATATGGAGTGAGGATTTTAACCTTTGAACTATCCATATTAACACCAAATAATGACTGATAACTACTGATAACTCCTTCAAATGACTGATGCAAATTAGAAAACTGAAATCCAAGGATTAACCAAGTGCAATTATAGCCCCAAAATGACCTATTTCTGAAAGTGATATGTCTACCCAAAATCACTCAAATCTAATTGTAAATCTAGAAAGTAGATGAAAAATCATGCACTTTCAAAAAAAATTTCACCTCAAAATGTTATCGTATGTGCCCAAACAAAGCCCTCGAAGTTGTAGAAATTAGGAACAGACAGGAACAGTCAACAAAATCTACAATTTCTGACAAATGAGGCCACCAAAATGCAAAATCAACACCACCACTAGAAAATTCATGAAATTTTTCCCAATTTAAAAAAAAATTGCACTCGATTTGGAGCCCAGATGACCAAGCTATGGCCCTCTGAAGTTGGACTATCAAATCAAAAATGCAAATGGTGAGGGCAAAAATTTTTCAAACCCTGCTGATGCCAAAAATTCACTGGGTTAAATTTGATGGTCATACGACCATCAAAAAGACCCAATTTCACTCTGCTGTAATGGCTAGACAACTGTCAAATTTAGCATAGTGAAATGGTGACGTAGGCAAAAAATGCCCCCTTTGGTGATGTGGCTGATGACTAGGTGGGCCGTACTGTTCTGTACCCTGTCATGGCAGATGATGTGTTTCTTGTGCCACATGGAAGGACTTGATAGGTCTGGTACTATGCTCATGTGGCAAGGGCACTAGGTGACGTGGATGCGGGTGATTTGTCCGCGTGTCTACCGTGTGGCAGTCTGGAGATCTCTGTTGGCAGGGTCTTGAAAGCAGTAAAGGTGGTGAGAGGGAGGTGTCGTGCTAGGTGTGCACATGGCCAGCAAAGCAGTGGAGAGACTGGAGACTGTCGCTGAGCGGTGAGACTGGCTTGGGCACTTCGCTTTGTGCAGAGGGCCAGGCGGCAGGTGATGCCGCTACTTTGAAGCCCCCGGGAGGAGAGGCCGCCGGGGAGCGGTGGTGGTCAGAAGAGGAACTACAAAGGCTGATGCAGTCCATGGCTTGAGCTGGTGGCAGGACTTTTTTAGTCCCACATTCGATGTGGGATGGGTTGTTTAGCCCTTAATATTGTGAAGAGCCCGATATTGAAACAAATGCAAAAGTCGGGGCTTGGGTTTGTGTGGCCTTCGGTCACGTGAGTGCAGGTCCATGCTTGCATGTTGATCGTAGTATGATGATGACATCTGTCTGATGCATAATGTTGATAGATGCCGTAATAATATTCTCTGGTACAAGAAAAAATGCTAGGGCACGTACCAGGCCCATAATTTTTTTTTGCAAAAATAATAAAAAAAATTCTGAGAAAATTGCAGAATTAAAAAAATAATATTTTTTTTGATAAATTCGTACCGAAATGGTAGATCAGGCCGTACAGTCCAATTTGCAAAAATTTTTTGCCTCGGATTTGACTTTTGCCGAATATGGGCGAGTTTATAGTCGATTTTAATTGAAACAGCCTCCCGGACACAATGGTGAGGTCAGATCTACTCCAAGATGCCTCTATCACACACTAGTTGCCAGATCTAAGATTTGGACCTTCAAAGCTTGCATCAAGCTCTCTTCAAATCGGCTGATCTAAACGCTCCAATAGCTCTGATACCATTTAAGAATTTGCAAATAGCAAATATTGAAGCAAGATCAAGAGGTTGAAGAAAAGGACAAGAGAGAAAATATGAATGCAAGGATGGATTGAATAGATCCAATGAATTAATGATTAATGCCCAATTGATGAAATGATTACATAATAGGCCTCCTTATATAGGAAAGGTGATATGAGAGAATGATAAGGAGCTGATAAGCTATCACCTATGCTAGGTGTAATCACGTGTCCACCAAATGTGGATCATCCTCCAATATGCAATAATGTATGTGCATTGGATTAGGATGATAATGTGATAAGAGCACGAAAGGTGGATCTCACACACAACGAGGTATGTGATGACAACTATCACACCTAAAGTGGAATTTCTCCTACACCATGTGCTTAATAGATGTGCACACTCCTAGGTGTCTCAATCACAAACTACTATGCAATGCATTAACCTAAGTAAGATTAAGTAAAGTGTAATTAGGAATAATTAATTACACCAACACTATGGTACAAGGTTTGTATTCACCAACTTTCAACTTCCAGGGATACGTTTTCATCAATCTTTAATTGGTGCAATCGGAGGTGTTTTATTCAAATTTGCTGATTGAAAAAGTGATGGAAATTGAAGTTGTTTAAAGGTGTCCAGTTGATCTAATGTGATCTAGTTGCGAGCGCAAGTCATTTTGAAAGATTTCAGGGCCAGTTGTTTGAGTTCAAAATTTTTTTAGGCTGGACCTGCTTGGGGTCCAGCCTGCCTCATTAGTATAAATGGAACTTTGATGGTTTCATTGCATTTGCTCTTTCATAGAAACATGTTGTGAAGTCAGTATAAATGGACATATGTTGGAGCTTTATCATGAAGTCAGAGATAACAATAGATATTGTAAGAATGTTGATGCAAAGTTATTGATAGGTTTTGGCACTGGTAAATGATCAAGGATAATACTGAGAAGAGATGGAATCATAGCTTGATTCTCCAGATGGATCAACAAGTGAGTGTGAAAGGTGAATTCTTTGAGAAGAATTAGATAATTGTCTGGCATTTTGTCTTTTACATCATAAATGCTCAGGCATAAAGGCCCCAATTGGAGTGGACCATACTGAAGTGAAATGTTTTATTCTCCCACCAAAGATTGGCTATTATGGACCCTACATCTAGCAATTAACCCTTTTTAATAAAGATAAAACTATAGTTGTTGATATAAATGGATAAATTTATAATCATAAAGATTTGAGTCGAGAATTGAAGTCTCACAAGTTCAGATCTAGTTGTGACTGATAAGCACATTTATATGAGGAATATAGAGAAGAATTCATTGACACATTAGATGGGAGGTTCTCTGCTTTTCTGCTTGACACCTGTGATGACAGTTTCATTCCTACTCAAAATGTGAAATCTATTACTTCTTTATACATCAAATGGGGACTTGATAGATCGGTCTAGTTTGTATTAGAAGTAGGAGCTTTGAGTGATGATTGTGAACATTTTGAGACACTTTCTCTTGGTTGTATATACTCCAGTAGACAAGGAGGCTATGTGTACCATATAAAATCTTATATGCACTATTTTTATTTTACGTGCACCCTTCATCAAATCAAGCATACTTCCTCCAGCACGATGTGTGAGCTTCTCAAGAAACTAGCATACACTATAATGGTGTTGTACCTATCTCCAAGAAGCATGCACCAAGGGCCTTTTCCCATACATATGCATTGTGTGATTGATTTGAGTGGGTGCTTGTTATGCATTTTCTGTTATTTCCCTTCGTACCAATCACAAAGCTAGAGACATTTTTAGAATGGTGTCGTTTGCAACAAGGATAGGGAGAGAAGGGCCCTATGCATCATTCTAGAGGTTCTACACAGAATATTTATACCTACGAAGGCCTCTAGATAGAGTCTTGTTTGAAGAAATAAAAGGGGAAAGGGGGGATTTCTTGCCTTGGTAGTGCCAGGTAGTGTGTATCAAAATTTTCATGCTGTAAAGATGAAGACAATGCTACATGTAACAATGAGAGGGGGAGAGCGTATGCTTTCTCCTATGAGCTACACTTTTCTTGTGTGCTCCATATTATTCTTTCGCAATACCAGATAGAGAATGGATAGATGGCATGTACATAAATGATTTGGATAGATGGGGAGCTCTCGGAATGGGCCTGCATGCATAAAATCATTAATCCCACATTCGGCCTGGGATAGATATATTAGGTGTTTAAAAGAAAAAGTGCCAAGGATAGAAGAAAAGTCAGAAAGGAAGGCTATGAGAAGCCATTCACTTGTGTGGGACTGGCTAGCTAGGCATGCGTCAGAAGCATTAATTTTGAATGAAATATTACTAAATGCGATGAGACTTAATCCCACATTGCTAGTGGGAGAGTGAGATAAGATGTTTATAAGGAAACAAACACAATAGAATAATGTCTAAGAATAGATGCCCAGTCGGAGGTTGCTATGCACGTGCATGAACCGAGATAGATGACATGGATTGTAGGCCCACACAAAGGTAAGAGAATTTTGGTACAATGTACAGGAGTAGCTCGACTTCCTTGGGATATGTGCCAAGAGATCGACGATCATCATTATAGTGCAGAGATGAAGTTGCCCGATGGTTACACTTGTGCTTTAGTGATGTGATGACACATGGCACTCCAAGGACATGGAAACCAAGATGTAGTTCAATGCCAAGTGGACATCGTAGGAAAACTAGAATGTGACATGTGGCAGGGGACCGGTGACGAAGAAGAAGTTGAGCAGTTGGTCGACCGCCTCAAGATGTGTGTTGATCGAGTGGTGGTCGCTATTCTAGAGATATAGAGATGCATGATGATTACCTTGGCACTTCAGTGACATGTTGACATGTGTCCCAAGGTGAGCTGGCAGATACACACCCAGTCAATAGAATAGGCCAATCATAGAGTGACAAGTGGCAGAAGATTTGCAGAAGTCCAACTTGGCAGTGAGGTGGATCCTCAAACCAACAGGATAGTGCCATGTGGCACATAGGGCCCACTTTTAAATTCAAATGTCTGTGTAAGGATTAAGTTCGAATTTGTATAGCTTGTACTATACAAATAAATCCAAAATTTAAATAATGTAGGCTGCTCATGAGAAATGAGGTCCAGGACTCATTTTTTACCCAAATATACAAGTATTATATATTTTCAAAATCGGCGCAAAATGAGGAATCCAATGGCAGTGTTAAAAATTAGATTTAGACAAGTTGGTGAGAGCAATAATGGACTATGTATTCCGAGATCAAATTTGGGTAAGGATGAGATATTTTGCAGAGAGATGTTCTAGATTGAAATTGTATCAGATTTGTTTGAGATATTTTTTGGTAGTCATAGGGTTGACTGTGTTGCCCTAAAAAAGCCCTAAATGGTCCTAATCTTGTTGCAATCTTATATATGGTTTTCCAAGACCACTTACAGAGGCTACTAGTTTTCTGGTTCACAAGGTTACATCCTAAACCTTCAGTCAAGGAGTAGGACATGTTCAGTCCAGTTTG
Organism: Chamaecyparis obtusa; assembly: GCA_027943335.1. Taxonomy (NCBI): domain Eukaryota; kingdom Viridiplantae; phylum Streptophyta; class Pinopsida; order Cupressales; family Cupressaceae; genus Chamaecyparis; species Chamaecyparis obtusa. The sequence continues at coordinate 157,846 of BSBK01013178.1, read as the reverse complement.
TATCAAAACAGAGTAGAAAGTTGCAGATCTTTTGCATATTGTGTCAATTGGCTTTGAATCTTCAAGCAAGCTGTATGCAGAGGCTTAGGTCCTCATTCTTAATTCAAGTTTTTAGTTCCATTTCTCTCCATCTGTGTCAAGTTTTATGGGTTTTTAATATTTTGATTCTTTGTATGGATTTTATCCATGCATGTGTTATTTGTCTTTAGTTCTGGTTGTAATCAGATTAAAATATGCTCTAGATGATACACAAATTCATGAGGTTTACACAGGGATTTATGTAAGCAATATGGTTCTGGGTATTTGCATTTATGATTTGGATTTGTGGTGCAGTAATAATAATCAATTTTTGTAATCTGTAGTGTATTAGATGATTTTCCCAATGGATAAGACACTGATTTGAAACAAGTAAACTCTATGATGATACATGTCTAGTTGGATTGTGTTGTGTTCTACAAAAGTTAAATCAAATTCTTTCTATCCTTTCAATCATTTTAGTTTTATGTATTTTGGCCTTAGTTATTTCATAGCAATGGAGAGTCAATGAATGACTGGTTATCATTTAGTACTTCTTTTCTATTATCTATTTTGTTTAATCCAATCCTGGTGTTGTAAAGAAGTGTTCTATTTTACTGGATCAGGTGCACCTGCCATGGTTTTGCAGAGCTAGAAGTGAAGAGGGCAGTCTTGTCCCTATAGTTGGTCCAGTTACCTATAGATTTCCCCATATTTGGAACTAACCATTCCCAAAATTAGTCTTAGGTATATTGGTGTCTCATGGAGTGTAAAATCTATTCTAGGAACCAACAAAATGGTGACTCTGCTGGGGATAGAGATGCAAGGTCATGATAAATCTAGTTGAGATCTTTGGTATTATAAATTTGTGTGAAATAATGCAAGTTTCAAGTTGAGTTGGACTCTTGACCTACTTATTTCAATCAATTGATATCTCTAGTGTTATAAATCAATTATAAATAATGCGGGTACGAGTAGAACTTGACTCTTGGCTGACTTATTTGTTATCCAGTGGTCTCCATTGAAGTGTATAAGAGTTAGATTTAAAAGGTTTCAAATCATCTCACCAAGTTGTGAGTGGCGACTCTGAGATCCTATGTTTGATCAATGCAAAGTTCAGAATAAAGATATGATGTATTCGGCTCTGATAAATAGTATTTGAAATTCTGGTGAAGTTTTGTGTTGGCTGGAAAAGAATATATAGGAACACAGATAAAGTATTTTTCCTCTCCAAGGAGGTGGCGACTCTATAAAAAGAATCTGATGGAGTCATGAGGTGAGCTCTTAAATTTTCCATTCTTTCTAGCGAAAGAAAATTGCAGCATCAAAAAACTTACCAGGTATTTCTCATTGAATGTTTTGTGTTTGTATAATCCTATTGGGTGAAAAAGGTCACCACATAAAAAGGATTTTGGAATTTGTGGGTCTGCGTGTTTCTCCGAATTTACTAAAAAATCTAGGTTGTATCTTTAGAGGAATATGATTTTATAATCTTTATGGCTGCATAAGTTATTTGTGATAAAAATTTGAAAATCTCATTAAGAGGAAGTGCAGTCCATAATGGATTCAAGTAGAGGTCTTTCTGTATAGAGGTATGCGCCATTATATTTTGATGCAATACATGGTTTCCCAAATGAGATTCCTACCAAGATTAGGAAGCATTTTCAAGAGTTTAAAGGGAAGCGATCAGATTCAACATGTGAACATTTACAAGAGTTTGTTGATATGATGGGAGACTTTGAGATTTGTCATAAAGATGTCATCATGAAGCTGCTGGTTCAAACTTTGAAGGATGATGCCAGGGTCTAGTTCTATTCATTACCAGCAAATTCCATTTCTTCATGGGAGGACTTCAATTCAGCTTTCATGGAACAATTTGCTGAGAGAATTGATGTAAGTATCTTGCTAAACAAACTGATGGAGATTCAAATTGAAAAGGATGAGTTGGTTCCACCATTCAACATCAAATTTGTTAGAACGTTGAGTGATATTCCAAAAGTTTACAGACCCAATGATCAAGTATGTTTAATAATTTATTTGGGTTCTTTCGATAAAAAGATGAGCTTTTTGTTAAGAAATAAAGAGCCAAATAGTTTACATCAGGCTTTTATGACAGCAATTGACATTGAAAATAATTTAAGATATAAAATTGCCAAAGGGTTTTTATCTGCTAGAGTCTGTTGTTATGATGTTCCAATCGAAGAGGATAGGTGTAAACCAACAAATGAAACTCAATGTCAAAAGGTTTCCATTTCTGTTGATCTTATTGATCATGTTCCATGTTATACTTTTGAACAAAATGTGAATGAAGAAAATTTGCAGAAAACAATGACTGTCCCTGATATAGAAGTTAACATGGTTAGTGAAGAATTGCAGCATTTTCTTGACACAGAGATAGATATATACAAGGGGTACACACCAAATAGATTTGAAACTAGTTCTTCTAGTTATGAGGCTGCAGAGACTTATTGTTTGCAGTCAACTTGTATTGAAAATGAAGAGGGGGAAAATCTTTCATCAGATGATGATAAAGCCCCAAGGGATGAAGTTTTTAGGAATGAATGCTGAAGCCTTTAGCAGTCATTCTATAGAAGTGGTTGTTGCATTCATGACTATGATTGTCATTGATGTGAACACAATGATATTCTAGAGTTTAGCAGAGAAGCAGGCACAGTTTTATTTTGTGCACATGTTATATTGCAAATTGAGTTATGCCCAGTTGATGGTATGTTCTTTGGTGTGTTATTAACCTATGGTTAATAGCGCAAAAATAAATTCATTCATTCATGAAAGTTATAAGCATTTTGGTGGAAGCAGTATTTTGGCAGTGTTCCTGAGTAGCAATTTTTGGAAATCGAAAGATATCTCCTAACCGGGATGGAATCTAATTCTATGTAGTTAAAGAGAAGTTTGAGACTCATTGGTGGTGACGTAGTTCACAGTGAAAACTTTGAGGTCACACGATTGGAATTTATTGTATTTGGAAGCCGACAGTTTTATGTAATTTTGGTGTAGCGTGTTGAAATTATTATTTTGTATTTGGATGCCGACTCATTTGTAATTATTTGAGTGTGGTATAAAGGAATGAATGTTTTCATTGTTGTAAGATGGGATTGTAATATTTGTGATATGAAATTGTGAAAGTTGAGATGCCAATTTATGCATGACATGAAGAATAGAGCTAATTCAGTGGTGAAGGAAGACTTGCAAAGTACAGAGATCTGGATTTGTGATCTTGTGTAGCAGAGAGTGCAATTTTGGCATAGTGTGAAGAAGGTAACATATTTCATATTATTCTATTGAATAATCCTAAGATCTGTTGGACAGTGAGTTCAGAGATCTTGCCTTGAAGCTGTTTGGGCAGTGGGTCCTTCTGTCTTCCATAACTCCTAATAGGGTTAGAATTTTTTAAAAGGGATTCAAAATCTCCTAACAAAGATTCATATGTACTGAATGTATTTCATAAGACTCCTAATAGGGTCCATCCTTTCACAAAGAATTTTCATATTAGTACATCATTTTTTGGGCATCATTCCCACCGTTGTTTACTCTTTGATCAAGAGCTTCCCTAGTTAACATATCTTGTGTTATTGTGTCATTATGTATGATTATCTTTCTATGGTTGGTTACTGCATTGATTATATGGTTTAAAGCTGTTGAAGTTGATATTGAAGTTGATAAATGGTTTAATTATCAGATAACTAAGAGGGGTAACTGATTCACTCCCCCCCTCTCAGTTATCTTGGGCATATTTACTTTCTAACAATTGGTATCAGAGCAACAGGTCCTTGAAAAATAAGTTTAATAACTTAAGGAGATCTATGGTGAATTTTAGGAAAGAAAGTCCTAAGTTTGTTGGAGTGAATTTTGACGACTAGAAAGAAAAGATGCAGACACATCTACTATGTTTAGGACCAGGTTATTGGTTGATTACAAAAAATGCGAGAACTATAATTGAAGAAGACAGTCTTGAATCAAGTTCAAAAGATGAGGTAGATCTATTCATGTGTAACATACTTGCAAGAGAAGCACTTTTATCAGCACTTCCAGAGAATGAATATAGTCCAGTAAAATTTTTAACTAAATCTCATGATATTTGGAAAGCTTTACATTCTACTTTTGAAGGTGATGAACATGCAAAGAAAGCTAGGTTACATAATTGGATTTGTGCATTTGAAGACATAAAAATGTTGGAAGATGAATCTGTTAGAAGCTATATTGGTAGGATGTCAAAAAATTTTGCAGGAATAAAGTCTTGTGGAGGTGAAAAGATAGAGAATGAAGTAATATGGAAGATTTTGAGAACATTGACACTGATATTAGGCAGACTACACAAATGATTGAACAAGTGATACCTTGTACACTGAATTTTTCAAGAGAGACTATTCTTGGAAGACTGGAAACAACAGAGATGAATTTGAGATTATCAAGAGAACTACCTAGAATGGAGACAGCATTCAGTGCTCTAAGCATCAGACCTACTTTGTCTAGAAGTACAAGTGTGAATGGAGATTATGCCAGCAGTAGTAGATCCAAATTTGATGAAGATAAGAAGATTGAAGAAGGTATTGCCTTGGTTGTGAAAAGAGAACCAGATGGTAAGAAAATCTTTAAATGTTGGACATGTCAAGAATATGGCCATTTTGCATCTAAGTGTCCTAAGAGAGTTAAGAAGTATAGAAACAATTTTAAGCCTAGAAGACCTAAAGAATGTTATTATGCAAATGATGAAGATATTGAAGCAGGAATTGAAAGACATTTGAGTGACAATGATAATGATAACCTTGATGACATAGGATTTGTAGCAATTCAGGAAGAAAATTTTGAATCTGATGTTAAGGAAGAAAAAGCCTTAGTTTCCCAAGTTGAAAAGAAATCTGATTGGATTATAGATAGTGGTTGTTCACATCATATGTCTGGTGATAAAATAAAATTCATAAAGTTTAACAATTATGATGGAGGAGTTGTTAGAGTTGGTAACAATGCACCTTGTTTGATTAAAGGTATAGGATCTATTACTCTTGATGGAAAGACTAATACTAATGAAGTTTACTTTGTGGATGGATTAAAACATAATTTATTAAGTGTTGGATAGTTAGTTGATAAGGGATATCAAGTTTGGTTTACTAAAAAAACTTGTGTGATTAAAGATAAAGATGGAAATTTGATTGGAACAGGATCTAGAACTAAAGGTAATGTATATCAATTGAACCCTACTAAGATGACATATTTGATAACTAAGATTGATGGCAGTTGGTTATGGCATAGAAGGTTCTATCATATAAATTTTGATAATATTGTGAAAGTAAGTTCTACGCTTGCAGTAAGAGATTTACCTAAGATTATGAAGCCTACTAACATGATTTGCAAGGAATGTGTGATGGCTAAGAAGAAAAGGAGTTCATTTCCTAGCAAGAAGTTTACATCTACAGAAAAGTTGGAGATTGTTCATACAAACTTGAGCGGTCCTACTAGAGCTAGAGGATTCTATGGAGAAAGGTATTTTATGATTCTTGTTGATGATTTTACAAGAATGATGTGGATTGCATTTTTGAAAGAAAAATCTAAAGCATTTGATAAGTTTAAGGTCATCAAGAATAAAGTTGAGAATGAATCAAGAATGAGGATTAAATGTTTGAGATCTGATAGAGGTGGAGAATTTACATCTAAAGAGTTTAACACCTTTTGTGAAGTGAATGATATTAAGAGACCATTTTCAAACCTTAGAACACCTAAACAAAATGGTATTGCAAAAAGAAGGAACAGATCAATGACTGAAGCAACTAGAGCTATGTTGTTTGAAGGTGATTTGGCAAAGACATTTTGGAGAGAAGCAGTGAATACAACAGTATATACAATGAACAGAGTACAAATTAGAGCAGACACAAACAAGACACCTTATGAATTGTGGTTTGGACATACACCCTCAGTTAAGTATTTTAGAATTTTTGGAAGCAAATGTTATATTAAGATAGATGATGATATAGGAAAGTTTGATCCTAAAAGTGATGAAGGAATTTTTCTTGGATATTCTTTGAAAAGCAAAGCATATAGATGTTATAATAAGAGAACTAAGACTATTATTGAAAGTGCAAATGTAAAAGTTGATGAGAAGTTTAAAATTTAGGAAAGAATGCTTGATTATGAATCTGATGAAGAAGATCATCCTCAGCTAACATTGAAACTACTGAACAATTTTTTGAGACTGACAGTGAATTGTTGAATGAAAGTCATGTTGAAGAAAATGGAGAAGAGTCTAGAAAAGAATCTACAGCTGAAGAAAGATCTGTGACTATGACACCTAATAGGTATATATCAAGACATCATCCTATTGAACAAGTGATTGGAAGCTTGGACAAAGGACTTATGACTAGAAAGAAGGTACATTTATGTTTGATTTCTCAAATTAAACCTAAATCTACTAATGAAGCTTGTGAAGATGAACATTGGATTAAAGCTATGAAAGAAGAATTGGATTAGATTGAAAAGAACAAGACATGGGAATTGGTCCCTAGACCTAAAGACAAAAATGTGATTGGAACTAAATGGGTATTCAGAAACAAGATGAATGAACAAGGGGAAGTAATTAGAAACAAAGCAAGATTGGTACGTAAGGGATACTCACAGTAAGAAGGAATTGACTATGAAGAGACTTTTGCCCTTGTGGCAAGACTTGAAGCAATAAGAATATTTTTGTCTTATGCAACATTTAAGAAATTCAAAGTGTATCAGATGGATGTGAAGTTAGCATTTTTTAATGGTGAATTAGAAGAAGTCTACATTGAGCAGCCAGAAGGTTTTCCTTTGACTCAAGAAGGAGATATGGTATGTAAACTAAAGAAAGCATTATATGGACTAAAGCAATCACCTAGAACTTGGTATGTTAGATTGGATAAGTATTTGTTAAAGTTGGGATTTACAAAAGGAACAACTAATAGTACCTTGTACACAAAAGAAATTGAGAATGGATTGTTAGTTATAGTTATTTTTGTTGATGACATTATTTTTGGAGGAGAAGATGAAGCTAGTGACAAATTTGCTAAGGAAATGAAGACTGAATTTGAAATGAGCATGTTTGGAGAAATAAAATATTTTTTGGGATTACAGATAACACAAAACAAAGATGGTATCTTTGTAATTCAAACAAAGTACTTGAATGATTTGTTGAAAAGATTCGGTATGGAGAATTGTAAACCAGTTGGATATAAGTTTTGGCAATAAGTGTTTTTTTCACTAATTCCAAAGGGGAAGATTGTTGGCATTAAGCATGATTGTCATTAGTGACAACACTTATTCTGAACAGTACATACTGAGCAGAACAGTGCATACCAAGCTCCCAAAGTTTCACAGTGTTTACCGAGTGCTGCACGGTTAAACAGGAAATTTAGTTTCTACTGAGTAACACTTTATCTACCGAGTCTCTAGTATTTACCGAGTTTGAAACTATGACCAAGTGGTTAGTATGGACTGAGCTTCCACTTCTACTAAGTGCATGATGATGCTGAGTAACGCAATGGATGCCGAGTATCAGAAAGTCACCGAGTTAGTTTGCAGTAACCGTGTAACTATATTTGGGCCGACTCAGTAATATTTGTGTTTACTTGTTTAAGAGCCGACTTTGTAATTATTTTGGAATTGACTTAGATTGATATATAAACAATGTTTTATGTCATATCCAAAAAGAGAAGATATAAAGAAGTACAAAAAAGAGAGAAAGGCAGAGATAAGAGAATTACAAAGGGCTACAGCAGTATAAGAAGCAGCAAAGATCTATCCATCACAGAAGGTGATCAGTACATCAGAGAATCTCAATCAGCAAGTACAGTTGCAAGTAAGAGATCTATTGTTTCATCCTACAGGTGAATCAGCTTGAAATCCTTTAACCGAGTAGACTTAACAGTCTTTGTAAAAATCTCTTAACCCAGTGCATACTTCATTGTATGTTTGTAAAACCTCTAACAAGGTGGACCTAGAAATCCTTATTGCTACTAACAGGGCAGATCATCAGAAGTGATCATTGTAAGCCTTAACCGGCAAACTTTATACTGCAGTATTGAAGTTTTGTGGGTATCATCCCCACCCTAGTTTTACTTTCTACTTGGAAGGTTTCTGGGTCACCAAATCTCTGTGTTCTAAGTGTTATGAATTTTTTATTCTTTCTGTTACTCATGCATGTAGTTAGATTATCAATCTAATATTATTAAGATCTGAATCTGTTAAAAGTTTTGAAGTTACTGATTCACCCCTCCCCTCTCAGTAACCTAGATAGTCTTGAATATTTCCAACAATTTACAAGGCCACTCCTAGCAGGGTGATTAAATCCTCTAACAAGGTCACACCTAACATTGTGTTTTGTAACCTTTTACCGAGTTGGCTTCTAACTAGGCATCACTTCAGAAGAGTGAAAAATAGTAACTAGTTACATTGGTGGTTTTTCCCATATTGGGTTTCCACGGTAAATCTGGTGTCTCTTGTGTTCATGTTATTTTCTTTATTCATGTAAGTTAATCAGTGATGAATGCTTAAGAACAGTTTAATTATTACACACTTCAAGGATCAAGTTTTTAGCATTTTTCTATATATTTACCGAGTGGCGCAGTAAATAATTTGTTAAGATATTTAAGGGATCAGTGGTAATATTTTTGTGGTTAACTAATTCACCCCCCCCCCTCTCTCAGTTACTGCATCTATATTTCCAACAATTGGTATCAGAGCTTTTGGTGCTTGCAGGAAGGGTTTCAAGGACCTAAGCTAAAGATCGGGATGTCTTACAAAAGAGAAATTCCAAGGCTTAACAGAAATAACTTTTCAGCATGGCAAGGTCTCATGAGACTACATCTGGCTTCCATTGGTGATTCAAGATGCAAATATATTGATCAAGAATATACAATTCCTACTAGCACATTAACTGTTGAAGACATTGCAGAGAAGAAGAACCATAACACTATGATGATAGACATTGCATCAGCTCTTAGCTATGAAGAATTTGAGGAAATCAAATACTGCACAACTACTCATGAAATGTGGAACAAGCTGAAGAAAATCTATGGTGGTGATGACAATGTGAAGAGAGCCAAAGCAAAGAGCCTAAGAGGACAGTTTGATCAAATGAAAATGAGAGAAGAAGAAAACATTGCAAAATATGTTGAAAGGATCAAGACAAGTGTTAGTGCAATCAGAGCTTCTGGAGGAAAAATTGATGATGAAACGGTTATAAGTAAGGTTCTTAGAACATTACTCCCTATTTATGCAATAAGAGTTTCTGCTATTCAATAAAGAAGATGTGAAGAAAATCACAATATAACTTTCGATGCCTTAGTTGGAAGATTGACAGCCTTTGAACTGGATAACTATGACAACTATGTTCCAAATTCTAAAAATATTGAATCAGCTTTTGAGGCCAAACTTTCACTCAAGAAAGGGAAGAAAATCCAATCAGAAAGTGAAGAAGAATCTGAGGAAAGTTCTGATAGCGATCTTGAAGTTATTGAAGCATTACTTGCAAAGAAGTATTCAAGAGGCAGAGAAAAATACAAAGGTAAAACTCCCTTAATCTATTTTTCATGTGAAGAAATTGGTCATATTGCAGCTAGGTGTCCAAACAAGCAAAGCAAAGATGAGAAAAAAAATTACAAGTACAATGGCAATAAAAATTTCAAATCATTCAAGGATAAAGGTAAGAAAACATGTTTTTTTGCTAAAGATTCGGATGATAGTGAAGAAGAAATTGTTTTCATTGCTGTAAAAGATGAATCTGATAATGATGAAGATGAGATGGCACTTATCTCTCATATAAGCAATAATGATACATGGATTATAGATAGTGGATGTTCACATCATATGACTGGTGACAGGACCAAGTTTGAACACTTTGAAAACTTTGATGGTGGTAATGTAAGGTTTGGAAACAATGAACCTTGTTGTATAAAAGGAAAGGGATGAATTTCATTAACCAAAGAACTTATATGTGATAATGCATATTGGGTCGAAGGACTAAAGCATAATCTTCTAAGTGTAGCACAGCTAATCAGCATTGGATTCAAGGTTGAATTCATGAATGGCAAAGCAAGACTGCTGGATGACAAAGGAAAACTGATAGGATCAGGAAAACAAACCAAAGGTAACCTGTTTTATCTTGATCTTGGTGATTAATCATGTTTTATTGCTCAAATTGAAGAAAGTTGGTTATGGCACAAAAGGTTATGTCATGTAAATTTTGACAACATGATGAAAATAAGCAAATTCAAGAAAGTAAGAGGTATTCCTACTTTGAAGAAACCTGATGTTGGTCTATGCAAGAATTGTCAAATTGGTAAAATGGGAAAGTCTAGTTTCAAAAGTAAAAACTATCAGTCTGAAGATATTTTGGAAATTGTGCATACTGATTTATGTGGACCTATTGGAATTGAGAGCTATACCGGAGAAAAATTCTTTATCTTTTTCTTGATGATTATTCTAGAATGATGACTATTATGTATTTAAGAGAAAAGTCTGAAGCATTTGAGAAGTTCAAATGGTATTTAGCAAGAGTAGAAAAGGAAATAGGAAAAAGAATAAAATGCTTGAGATCAGACAGAGGTGGTGAATTCATCTCCCATGAATTCAATAATTTTTGCATTGAAAGAGGAATCAAAAGATAGGTATCAGCCCCGAGAACACTTGAGCAGATTGGAATAGCCGAAAGAAGGAACAGATCTATCATGGACTGTGCAAGGACTCTAATGATTGAAAAGAACATTGCTATGAAATACTAGAAGGAAGCTATCAGCACTACAGTTCATACCTTGAACCAAGTACAGTTGAGAAAAGACACATTCAAGACTCCATATGAGTTATGTATGGCTACAAACCAAATGTAAGTTACCTAAAAGTATTTAGTAGTAAATGTTACATCTTAAAAGAATCTAGAAAATGAAAATTTGATGTAAAAAGTGATGAAGGAATATTTTTGGGATATTCTTGCAAAAGTAAGGCATTTAGATGTCTAAATTTGTCTACTCACAAAATCATAGAAAGTGCACATGTGAGAATTGATGAGTTTGTAGAAAAGATTGAAGAAGAAAGCAAAAAGGAACCAGAGGACTACAGAAAATTTGTTTGCATCGAACCTGATACATTGCCAGACACATGTAAGGAGACTACATCTACCGAGCCCAGTACAGTAACTGAGTCACAAGAAGAAGTTTAGACCGAGTCACAAAGTACCGAGTCTCAGTTTGAAGCTACCGAGCAAGTATCTACCAAGCTCGAGCAATCTAAACCTAAAGATGAAGAAGATGACAATGTAACTCATTCAGGAAGCAAGGAACATGTATTAGCCAAGTACGTCAGAAAGCATCATAAACCAGATCAGATTATTGGAAACAAATCAGATGGTACTATGACAAGAAGTAAACTAAAAGGTACATGTTTATTTGCTAATTTTGAACCTAAAAATGTCAAAGATGCATTAGAAAATGAAAGTTGGATTGAGGCTATGAATGAAGAAATAGAGCAAATAGAGAAAAATAAGACATGGACTCTTGTACCTAGGCCTAAAGATAAAAATGTAATTGGGACAAAATGGGTATTCAGAAATAAGTTGAATGAAGATGGTCAAGTATCAAGAAACAAAGCAAGATTGGTATGTAAAGGATATTCTCAAGAAGAAGGAATAGATTATGGAGAGACTTTTTCTCCTGTTGCAAGATTAGAAGTTGTGAGGACTTTACTTGCATATGTAGCACATAAAGAATTTAAGGTATATCAGATGGATATCAAATCTACTTTTCTCAATGGTATTCTTGAGGAAGAAGTCTACATTGAGCAACCTGAAGGTTTTATTGATCCAGACAAAAGGGATATGGTCTGCAAATTACACAAAGTATTGTATGGTCTGAAACAAGCTCCTAGAGCATGGTATGAAAGATTACATAACTATCTTACTCAGATTGATTTCAAAAGAGCTAATGACAACATCAATTTATACATCAAAGAAGGATCAGATAACAAAATTGTTTTGGCAGAAATATTTGTGGATGATACTGTGTTTACAGGAAATGATGATTAGTGCAAAGAATTTTTAGAGCTTATGAACAAAGAATTTGAAATGTCTATGTTTGGTCAGATAAAATTCTTTGTTGGACTTCAGATTCAGCAGAACAAAAAAGGTATCTACATTACTCAGTCTAAATATATCAGGGAAATACTTAAGAAATTTGGTATGGAAGATTCAAAACTAGTTGGTACACCCATGTGTACTGGACTGAAGTTACCAAAGATTATGATTCAAAAGAAGTAGATCAGACCTTATACAGATCAATGATTGGAAAATTATAGTATGTAGTACACACAAGGCCTGATATTGCCTTAGCAGTTGGAATAGTGGCAAGATTCTCGGCTAAACCCAGAGAAAATCACATGATGGAAATCAAAAGAATCTTGAGGTATTTAAGGGGAACTAAAGATTATGGCTTGTGGTATAAATTTGGAGGCAATCTAGATTTAAAAGTGTTTACTGATGCTGATTGGGTAGGAAACATTGATGACAGAAAGAGTACAAGTGGTGGAGCATTCTTTCTTGGCAAGAGGTTAGTATCTTGGACTAGTAAAAAGCAAAACTGCACATCCCAATCCACAGCCAAAGCAGAATATGTTGCTACAGCAGTAAACTGCTCTAATATTATATGGTTTAAACAGCTTTTGGAAGGCATGAAGGTTGAGATCAAAGAACCAGTTATTATGTTTTGTGATAATACAAGTGCAATAAATATTTCAAAGAATCCGGTAATGCATTCCAAAACCAAGCACATTGCAATTAAATATCACTTTGTCAGAGAATTGGTGCAGGACAAGGAAATCAGATTGGAATATATTCATACAAAAGAACAAATTGCAGATATCTTCACCAAGCCACTACCTAAGGATGCATTCTTGTATCTAAGAGGCAAGTTAGGGGTCACTCCCCTGTTCGAGGTTCACTAAATAAAATTTTAGTGATGCATCAACCAGAACATGTTGAAGATCAATCAGTTGATGCAGCATAGTTAGGGAATCATTGCATATGAATCAGTACATAAGGTACATTGATATTTACCGAAACTGTGTAAGTTGTCTTTGGCATGTGTTGTCAAAGAGGGAGAGTTTGCTATCATTTCAAGAAATTTCTAAGAAGGATAATTTGAGAAGTTAAGAGGGAGGGTTCTCAGTCAGAGAAAGAAGTTTGAAGATGATGGGAATCAGAATGAAGCTAAGGATATGTTTCTTCCTCTTGGTTTCTCTATGAAATTTCATTGTGCTATGACATGTTGTGTTTCCATCAATGCCAAAGAGGGAGATTATTGGATACAATTATCTGAAGGACATTGTTGGATTAGCTATGTGTTGTCTTTGATGTTACACAAATGTCATATCAATTATCGCTCTCAGTATCTACCGAGTTCAATCGGTCAGCTAAGCGGTTCTCAGTATCTACCGAGCTCAGTCGGTCAGCTAGGCAATTTTTAGTGTCTACTGAGTCCTCTCAAGTGTCTAAAGGAAACATGACAGGGTAACAGTGTTAACTGAGCCTCCTCGGTTATCAAAGAAAAATTAGTGGTTACCAAGCTCTCTCAGTCTCCAAAGGATGTTGCAAAATTCGCTGTGGTTACGGAGTTCTCTCGGTCACCGAAGGAAATCTTTTCAGGATTAATGTTTACCGAGCAAGGTCGGCCCTTTCAAAGAATTTTGTTATTATAGTTTGTTTATCCCAACCGACTGTTATAATAATTATTAGTGCCGACTTGACAATCTAAATGATTATGAAATGGCATATATATATAGAAGGTCAAGTGGTGAAAAAAAGAAATACAACATGCAAAATTCATTTTGAAGAAAGGTGTGTGCAAATTTTGAAGGATGGTCAGATATCCTTGAGGAGAAGCAAAGATTTAATTGATCAGTAAGGATATAGTGAAATAGAACAGAGATCTATATTCAACAATTCAGTTGCAGGTCATTTCATTGTTACTCTCTAGCAATTGTAGCAGTGATATCAAAATCTCTTAACCAAGTTGGTTTAACAACCATTTTGTAAATCCTCTAACAAGGTAACAGTTCTATTGAATTATTTCAAGACCTCTTACAAGGCCACTCCTAGCAGGGTGATTAAATCCTCTAACAAGGTCACACCTAACAGTGTGTTTTGTAACCTTTTACTAGGTTGGCTTCTAACTGGGCATCACTTTAGAAGAGTGAAAAATAGTAACTAGTTACATTGGTGGTTTTTCCCATATTGGGTTTCCACGGTAAATCTAGTGTCTCTTGTGTTCATGTTATTTTCTTTATTCATGTAAGTTAATCAGTGATGAATGCTTAAGAACAGTTTAATTATTACACACTTCAAGGATCAAGTTTTCAGCTTTTTTCTGTATATTTACCGAGTGGCACAGTAAATAATTTGTTAAGATATTTAAGGGATCAGTGGTAATATTTTTGTGGTTAACTGATTCTCCCCCCCTCTTAGTTACTGCATCTATATTTCCAATAGTTGGAACACCTATGGTTACAGGACATAAACTATCTAGTAAAGATGAAACACCAACAGTTGAGCAGAAGAAATACAGATCCATGATTGGTGGATTGTAGTACTTGACACACACTAGACCAGATATACAACATTCAGTTGGAATGGTAGCAAGATTTCAAGCTAAACCTAGAGGGTCACATTATGCAGCAGTAAAGAGGATATTGAGATATCTTAGAGGCACAATGGACTATGCATTGTGGTATGAAACTTCTGATGATTTTACCCTATGTGCATATACTGATGCTAATTGGGGAGGCAACGTTGATGATAAGAAAAGCACCAGTGGTGGAGCCTTTTTTCTTGGAGGAAGATTGGTTTCTTGGTTGAGAAAAAAGCAGAATTATATCTCATAGAGTTCAATAGAAGTAGAGTATGTAGCAGTAGAAAACAATTGTTACCAGATAATTTGGATGAAGCAAATGTTGAAGGTTATTGGAATTAAGTTTGATGAGCCTATTGTTATACATTGTGATAACACCAGTATTGTTAGTATGTCTAAGAATCCTATATTACATTCTAATACTAAGCATATAGAGATCAAGTATCATGTTGTAGGAGAGAAAGTTGCTGAGAAAGAAGTTAGATTGGAGTACATAAGCACAAAGGAGTAGATAACAGATATATTTACAAAGCCTTTACCTAAGGATACATTTTAGTATCTGAGAGGTATGCTTGGGGTTATGCCCCAGCCTAGTTTTGAATAATGATGCAGTTGGTTGCATCCATCCAGTGGAATATGGCCCTATCTATTTTTTGGATTGGATGTTGGTACTTCCTCTATGGGGGAGTATGTGTATCTAAGCTGAGTCATGAAGAATCTTGTGAATGTATTTTCTGAACATTGTCTTTTTACATTGAGTTGTTGTTGACATAGTGATGAAATTTCTATCATTAATGTCAATGGGGGAGAGAATCATGAAAAATATTGAGAGAGAGAACATTGAGAGAAGATTGAATAGGAAAATGAAGCAAGATTTGATTGATGAAGAGCAGCAGAGTAGTTGAGCAGCAGTGATTGGATTTTTGGAACATTGGATGTTTTTCATCTATGTTGCCATCAATGCCAATGGGGGAGATTGTTAGGAATGAATGCTAAAGTTTTTGGTAGTCATTCTATAGTAGTGGTTGTTGCATTCATGACTATGATTGTCATTGATGTCAACACAGTGATATTCTGGAGTTTAGCAGAGAAGCAGGCATAGTTTTGTTTTGCGCACATGTTATATTGAAAATTGAGTTATGCGTAGTTGATGGTATGTTATTTCGTGTTTTATAACCTATGGTTAACAACACAAAAATAAATTCATTCATTCATGAAAGTTATAAGCATTTTAGTGGAAGCAGTATTTTGGCAGTGTTCCTGAGTAGCAATTTTTTGAAATCAGAGGATATCTCCTAACCAGGATGGAATCTAATTCTACATAGTTAAAGGGAAGCTTGATACTCATTAGTGGTGACATGGTTCGCAGTGCAAACTTTGAGGTCATACGATTCAAAAGTTATTGTATTTGGAAGCCGATAGTTTTATGTAATTTTGGTGTAGCGTGTTGAAATTATTATTTTGTATTTGGATGCTGACTCATTTGTAATTATTTGAGTGTGGTATAAAAGAAGGAATGTTTTCATTTTTGTAGGATGGGATTGTAATAGTTTTGATATGAAATTGTGCAATTTGAGATGCGAATTTATGCATGAGATGAAGAATAGAGCTAATTCAGTGGTGAAGGAAGACTTGCGAAGTACAAAGATCTGGATTTGTGATCTTGTGTAGTAGAGAGTGTGATTTTGGCATAGTGTGAAGAAGGTAACATATTTTATATTATTCTGTTGAATAATCCTAAGATCTTTTGGACAGTGAGTTCAAAGATCTTTCCTTGAAGCTGTTTGGGTAGTGGGTCCTTCTGTCTTCCATAACTCCTAATAAGGTTAGAATCTTTTAATAGGGATTCAAAATCTCCTAACAAAGATTCATATGTATTGAATCTATTTCATAAGACTCCTAATAGGGTCCATCCTTTCACAAGGAATTTTCATATTAGTACATCATTTTGTGGGCATCATTCCCACCGGGGTTTACTCTTTGATCAAGAGGTTCCCTAGTTAACATATCTTGTGTTATTGTGTCATTGTGTATGATTATCTTTCTATGGTTGGTTACTGCATTGATTATATGGTTTAAAGCTATTGAAGTTGATATTGAAGTTGATAAATAATTTAATTATTAGATAACTGATTCACCTCCCCCCCCCCTCTCAATTATCTTGGGGATATTTACTTTCTAATAGAAGTTATGTCAGATTTCAACAGTACTGATAGTGAAGAAGAAGATTCAAGGAGTCAAAGTGACCCTGATCTTCTTGAAGACAAAGAGATGGTTTATGGACAACCTTGTGAAGAAAATGAATAGTTATCATGTGCTGAAGCTAATTGTAAAAAAGTTGATATGACTAGAATAGTAATGAATTCTTGTGTTTCAGATAACAGTGGTGATGAAACTAATTTTTTGGTTTGTATGTTTTCAGCTCTTGATTTACCATGTGAATTTTCTAATCATAAGATGGATGAAGGCTTTTGTGAGCCCGAATATGAAACCATGGTAGCTTAGTTTTCCCTTGAATAAAAAATGGAAGTTAGTTGGTTTGATGTAGGTACTGAAGATTTTGATATTGTTAATAATATGAAATTAGTGTCTTATCAAGAAGAAGTTAATAATGCTAAAAATCTGCCCTATAATAATAAATTATGTCAAGAAGACATATGCCAAAGGAAAGATATGGGCAATGGGCTGCCTATCGATTTGTTTAAACCACAATTTGAGACATTCAATGAAAAGATGGAAGAGGTTTCAAATTCCATATCAAATTTTTTATTTTAGCCAGAGGTGTGTCATTTCTTCCAAGATTTGGATATACAGGGTGTTGGCGCTCTTTTTTTTGGAGTTGAAACAAGTCAGCAAGGACATATATTCAATTACCAATCAGAAAATAAATCTTTGATTTTGCCAATTCAGCATGATGATGTTTCCCGGAATGAATTCAATTTGAAGTCACAAGTTATACTTCAAAACTATTTTCTTGAAGACTTGTGTCATATACATATGGTTGAACTTCAGAGCTTCTCTTTTGATGTTCAAACATGCATTCAAGATGCTGATTACTTTCCATGTATAGAGCTGAAAAGTCAGGGCAACACTTCTAATCTTTCCAAATTTTACATTGATTGTGATTTTAAGTCGGGTTCAAAAGTATGTTCTTCTAGTGATCAAAATTCAAACTATCAAGATATGACAGTAAGGTCTCCTTTTGAGAAACCTTGTGAAAATAAAGATTATGATGTTGATAGTGAATTTAGTGAATATGAAGATGATGAGGAAGAGTTCACAATTGATAAGGTTTCTACTAAAAAGTTTGTAGACCTCTCCTTTTATCAGCATAAGAGAACAATTTTGTTATCCCACTATAAGAAATATTTGTGCAAAGGGAAAGGAGATAATTATGATGCAGATGAAAGTTCCTGCAGTGATGGATTTGCACAAGATAATGGGAACCAAGAGTTTACAGCCCCTATTCTAAACAAAGAGGATGTTTACAACATCAAGCATGAAGCCAAAGAAAATAAAAATGAAATCCAATGCACACTAAGAAATGAGGAAATCTCAGACCTCTTAGATGTTGATTTTCAGAGGTATGCCCTTACATTTGACTTTACACTTTCATGCTTGAAGGATATATGTTTTGACACTGATAATGGGGCATGTGTTCAAGATGATGAAAAAAATGATTCATATTTACATGAATACTCCTCATATAATAAGTTTGCAGAAGAAATGATCAAAAACCATGACACTATGTTGCCCTATCATGAAGATTCTAATGATGAATTAGTTTCTTGTTTAGTTTCTTTTCTTTCTTTTGATGAGTATTGTTGGTGTTACTTTTTCCCCAAAGGTCAGCTTGACATTAGGATTGACAGGGCTAGTGTCACATTCACTCAACACTAGAAATCTAACAGAAAAAAGGGCCAACTGACAAGGATCAAAGAGAGATCCTTCTACACTTTGAGCTCCACATCACTCAGGTGGGTATACCTCATTTGCACACACATATTAACTTGTGTCACACTACAGACCTGCAGGTAACTGACTGTGGAATGGTTCTCAAACTCTTCTAGGTATCATGTACCTCAATAAAGCCAATATCTCATGCAATAGCCTAACTTGCATGGAGTGAGTATGAAAACTAGAGACCTAACCTATCAACAAGAAAGGGAAAAGGGTGGAACTGAAAGGAAATGATTTTAAAGATGGGTTTTGAAGGGACCCCTAAGATAACCTAAGTCTCTGATAGACCAGTGCCTTGTCCAATGGGTCACAGAGTCATATACCCTATTGCAAGAGAAAGCTATGAAACAAGAACAAAATATGCTCAATGTGTTGATGCCTAACATTAATCACACACCATGACCAAACCTCAACTTAGTACCCACCTGTGCATTCAAATATGTTACTATCCATCAAAGGATTTTGACCCTCCCCTTAGAAGAGACCTATGAACAAAAATACATTAACTAGCATCCACTGGAAGACAAGCATGAAATATCTTTGACACCTCAACTCATACATATATGAACACTAACTCTGAACCAGTTATCCTTGCGAAGACAACTCCACTTGCAAGCACATAGGCAGCGCAAACAGAAAAATCAAACACCCTTGATGTATGATTAATGAACTCAGAATTCAAATGGAGATAGCTTGGTAACAGTAAGAGTATATCAAATCCTCATACATAAGAAAAATCTATTACAATATGCACCATATTCTCTGAACCAACAAGAGAAAGAAGAACACTCTATATGCAGAGAGAATGAGAAAAATCTACAGGAAAAGGACCCTTCACTGGAACCAGAAAGGAACTCTAAGCTGGAACCCTTTCAAAGTCAAAACTTTGACAATTTATACCACTAGTTGCCTTGGAATTCTCTAGGAGAATGTAACAAGCTACAGACAGCTAGGGCAAGGGTTAGGATTTCAACTACCCAACCAACCAAAAATTACATCAAAACTTAATGCAGGGGCAGGAAACCAAGAAATCTAGAGAGAGAAAATCTCAAACGGATCAGCAGTTATGAAAATCTGCGAGCTAGGATAGAGAACTAGGAATTTTCTATAAAAATTAGTCTAATCGGCCACCTGCAAATAGCTTCTCGAGCTCAAAAATAAACTCCACCAGGTACAAAAGTCATCATGCAATCAACCATAGAGCCCCTGGACCACTTCGCAACACCTACCGCCATCAAATCAGCAAGAAATCCACCCAAAAAGCATTAAAACCAGGTACCTTTGATCGCTGCAAACCCCTCTGCAAATTTGAAATTGAATCTCAATGGTTACTTTCATGGCACCAGAAGCACATTGGCGGTCATCATTTAAACCTTTACCAACTTTATATCCTCACCGTCCGATCAATCTCCCTTCATGAGCTTTATGTTTTTTAAAACCATCCAGACACCTCAAGTTAACTCCGCAACTGCAATATCTCAATAGTTGTCGCATGATCACATAGCATGGAGACGGGCTACACAATCCTGCGACAACCTGCCAACACTGCAACCGCTACCTTCCCTTAAGTATCAAACCCACCATGTGTATCCACCTTAGCACCTGCCGGCCAATGAAAATCATGCACATCAGCATCTCCTGGCAAATGGACCCACCGCCCAGAAAAGCCTTACCCCTTTGGGAAGATCAGACGGTGGTCACATGATCACATAGGGGAGGAATATTCCTCATGATCACGCGGCCACCGTAGATCTCTTTTGCATGTCATTTCACTTAAGAAATACCAGGCCCACCATCACGTGACATCATGACTGAAGTGAAGTAAACTGCTAGCCCAGGTCGCTAAATACTAAGGCCTTAACTACCAGAATCAAGCGACAAGGAGAAAACTACAGGTCACCAGATCGCTAAATGAGAACTTAACCACCCGTCGAGTCACTGGATGCTAGCCACTAACCACCAGATATTTGGAGATAACACGACAACACAGTCACCAGGTCACTAGAGGTTAGGCACCTAACTGCCAGAAATAGGAGACTGCGTGATGACCACCAGACATTTTGCGATCACATGACTAAAGAGAAATAGACTGCCCACCAAGTCACTAAAGGCTAGGCGCTAACCACCAAGCATAAAAATATCACGTGACAACACAATCATCGAGTTACTGGATAAGAGATGTAACCACTAGAAAACTTGGAGAATCAACAAAATAGAACCTTTGAAAGACTGGGCCCCACCATCCATCGCACCTACGCAGTTAGGACCAAGGTCGAAAACACACAAAGTTTTTGACATAGTGAAAGACCTAAAACACATAGAGTTTTCGATGCTAGAAGACAAGTGCACAAAATAGGAAGCATAGGGTCGAAAACAATGAAGGTTTTCACACAAACTGAAAACATCGTAGATTTTCAAAAACATTGTGGGTTTTCAACACTTAGGCAGATTTTGAAATTATGTTTCCTACAGACCTTAGGACTTGAATAACTTCTTGGATTTTGCAATTTAGCACGTGTGTTTTGGACTGGGGCAAGGTGACACAATTAAGAACACAAGGCAGGACACTCACCAAGAAAATTGCAAGGAAATAGGCCATTTTCATAGGATTTTGCTATGACTGGAAAATGCACTAACAGTGGCTCTAGTTGGGGATGCATGGCTCTTGCAGGCATGGAAAGGATTCAGAATCACTGGGAGAGCAGACCAACAACAATCACATTCCTTTTCACTCCAAAATTCTCAAAACTCAAAACTCCAAGGCTCTCAAAAACTAGCTCCTTATTCCAACTAACACTACTGCTGAAGCAAAGCAACTGTACAAACATTTACACAACTAAAACTACTAAACCATGCCAATCATTTACCTCTATCAAACACTTGGTCCTCATCCCTTTGCATAGAGATGACCCTGGAATTTTTCCTTTCATGTACATGGTCAAACTCATGAAAACTCTTGACAAGAAAATCCACAAGAATGTAATAAGTGTATTCATCTTTGCCTAGTGTATGAGGATCAAAATCTATCTTATCATACCAGACTGCCTCACACATACACTCCTCAAAATCAAGAGTAAAATTAGCCTACAGCAAAACTTTGTAACCTTTTCCCATTACATCTTGCAAGCTAATGTAAGGCTAATCATCATGAAATGTGAGTATACTTACCAGTTGAGAATTAACATCATCTTTATCACCATGTTTAGCACTTGAACTCAATTCAAAACTAAAATCCTCATACTCACATTCATCCAACTCAAAAACATAATCGGCACCTTGAAAATATTTACTGTAGCAACTATGAAAAGAAAAACTTTCATAGCAAGGCATGTCTCCAAGCTCAATCTGAAACAAAACATCGGAAACTGGCAAACTATCACAAACATCCTTTTCATCACTAGCTAGATCCTGTTGGAAACAGACATATTCTGGCTGAAATAGCTCTAGAAACACAGTGCAGTGCATTTTCAAAACATCATAACTCCTCACTGTTTCCAAATCTGAAAAACACATTTCAAGAGGAAAATCACTTCCTCTTTCCTCTTCACTTTCCAATGCAGACCTGGAATTTGAATCCACCGGATAAGTAGTATTTACATTCACTTTACAATCTAGTTCTTCCTTTTCTGGCTGAATTAAAATATTGATTTCTTCTTCCATATCTCCATAGGTCTCCACTGAAAAACCTTCAATCACTGGCACATATAAATTTGAAAGTGGGATCATACTAACATCTCCATACATGTTCTTATCTTCAAAAATAAACTTACCTTCAGATTCACAACTTGAGTGATGTTTATCAACAAACCCTTGCTGGTTCAAATTCATCACACTTGTAGACTCATGATTGGTATCAAAAGAATCATACTCACATTGATAACACCTATCCTCATTCAATTCATGCAAAAATGCTACCCAGCTATCATCATTCGAACCTGAACTACCCACTTCATCAGATGAACATTCATCATCAGCAAAAGACTGATTACAAACATTACTAATCATACCTTCATCTGATACACTTTCAGCATAACACTCTTCTGATAGATAGCTATCTGGTTCATTTTCATAATCTAAAGGTACATATTCATTAGACTAAGCAAGCTCTCTGTCCATGGCTCTACACACCTCTAGTTCTTCAAGTTTCTTACCATTAATGGCAAGAGCTAACTCCAGTTCTTCAATTTGCTGCAAACATCGTGCCTACAATCATTCATCATATTGAGTTTCAGCTAGATATACATCAGCAATAAGTTCATTATCCACACAAGCTTTAGTTACAATGCAATCTTCTTCTTCAAGTGATGCAAGATGTGGCTGTAAGTTACTTTCCTTTACATGATCATGGATCACATCCTATTTAGAAAACTGAGGCACATCACTAACAGAGACAAGAATATGCTGATATGGCTCTAAACCTTTTAGTGCATCCCTTTTCCTATTATCTACCACATTCTGAGAATGAAAATCAGCAGCAACATGTGGTCTTCTTACAACATGATATCTCCAATTAGATTCAATATCCATTGCAAACAAAAAAGCCTGATACAAAGTTAGTGGTTCCTTATCTCTTAAGTCAAAATTCAAATTCTTATCAAAAGAATTCAAGTAGATGATCAAACAGATATCATCACTTGGCCTACACTTCCTAGGGATATTTTCCCATGTCTTGATAAATCTGGCATTGAAACTAGGAACCAATTCATCTTCCTCCATTTGTATATCCATAAGGGCCTTAAGCATGTCAAAGTCATTCACCTTTTCAGCAAATTGGACTAAGAAACTTGCAATTAAATCATCCCATGAAGAGATGTCATTATCAAGAAAACATGAGAGCCAATCCCTTGCATCTCCTATCAGTGACTGAATGAATAATCTCATTATCACATCTTCATGCTCAACACCATAGTCACACATCAGATCTAAAAAATTTCTAGCATGTTGATAGGCAGACTCAAAATTTTCCCCACTGAACTTTGGTAAAACTTTTATAACATTTAGGAGAATGGAGTTTGGGTAACTAGGTATACCAACAAAATTCATAGCTGGGTAACCTCTTAAGAAAAAATTTCCTCTAACACCCATGACTTAAAAAATCTTTTCAAAGGAGTAAAACCATTTGTCATTGAAATTCTTGAAACTTAATTTGAAAACTCCTTTGAAACCACTACACACTTAACCGACAAATTTGTCAACTGACTTTTAAGATCTAAGTGTGCACAAACTTCACTATCCTCTCATTAGTGACTTAATCACTAGATAAGGACCATGTTCTTTCTCAAATTTTAAAAAGAAAAAAGGAAAAATACCTAGAACACCTCCTGAATGCTGCTACCTTCTTCTCAACTAAGTGCAGTCCCAACAAAACTGTACAACTCAAGTTCTTTCTAGCATAGAGTCGCCACCTCCCTTCAGAGGACACAAACTTTACTGATCTATCTTGAAACTCCAATAGACTCTGAGCACTCCCATAGCAAAGCCACATGTGAATCAATCAGCAAATCCAGGTAACACATTTGCAAATCTGAAAAGCAATTCTCATATTGGAAAATGTATAAGACTCTTCCCCAAACTGAATACAACAAGACTCTAGGATACCCTTAGTGGTAACTTATTTTATTTCTCTAGTAGAGTCACCATTTGTTGGTGTTCCTTTTTCCCCAAAGTTCAGCTTGACATTAGGATTGACAGGGCTAGTGTCACATTCACTCAACACTCCAAATCTGATAGAAAAAAGGGCCAACTGACAAGGATCAAAGAGAGATCCTTCTACACTTTGAGCTCCACATCACTCAGGTGGGTATACCTCATCTGCACACACACATTGACTTGTGTCACACTACAGGCCTGTAGGTAACTGACTATGGAATGGTTCTCAAACTCTTCTAGGTATCCTGTACCTCAATAAAGCCAATATCTCATGCAATAGCCTAACTTGCATGCAGTGAGTATGAAAACTAGAGACCTAACCTATTAACAAGAAAGGGAAAAGGGTAGAATTGAAAGGAAATGATTTTAAAGATGGGTTTTGAAAGGACCCCTGAGATACCCTAAGTCTCTGATAGACCAGTGTCTTGTCCAATGGGCCACAGAGTCAGATACCCTATTGCAAGAGAAAGCAATGAAACAAGAACACAATATGCTCAATGTGTTGATGCCTGACATCAATCACACACCATGACCAAACCTCAACTTAATACCCACCTGTGCATTCAAATATGTTACTATCCATCAAAGGATTTTGACCCTCCCCTTAGAAGAGACCTATGAACAGATAATACATTAACCAGCATCCACTGGAAGACAAGCATAAAATATCTTTGACACCTCAGCTCATACATATATGAACACTAACTCTGAACTAGTTATCCTTGTGAAGACAACTCCACTTGCAAGCACATAGGCAGTGCAAACAGAAAAATCAAACACCCTTGATGTATGATTAATGAACTTAGAATTCAAATGGAGATGGCTTGGTAATAGTAAAAGTATATCAAATCCTCATACATAAGACAAATCTATTACAATATGCACCATATTCTCTGAAAGAACAAGAGAAAGAAGAACACTCTATATTCAGAGAGAAGGAGAAAAATCTACAAGAAAAGGACCCTTCACTGGAACCAAAAAGGAACTCTAAGCTGGAACCCTTTGAAAGTCAAAACTTTGACAATTTATACCACTAGCTACCTTGTAATTCTCTAGGAGAATGCAACAAGCTACGGATAGCTAGGGTAAGGGTTAGGGTTTCAACTACCCAACCAACCAAAAATTACATCAAAACTTAATGCAGGGGCAGGAACCAAGCAATCTAGAGAGAGAAAATCTCAAACGGATTAGCAATTATGAAAATCTATGAGCCAGGATAGAGAACTAGGAATTTGCTATGAAAATCAATCTATTCAGCCACCTGCAAACAGCTTCTCGAGCTCAAAAATAAACTCCACCAAGTACAAAATTCATCATGCAATCAACCACATAGCCCCTAGACCACTTCGCAACACCTACCACCATCAAACCAGCAAGAAATCCGCCCAAAAAGCATTAAACCTAGGTACCTTTGGTCGTTGCAAACCCCTCTGTAAATTTGAAATTGAATCTCAACGGTTACTTTCATGGTGCCAGAAGCACATTGGTGGTCATCATTTAAACCTTTACCAACTTTATATCCCTGCCATCCGATCAATCTCCCTTCACGGGCTTTATATTTTTTAAAACCATCCAAACACCTCGAGTTAACTCTGTAACTGCGATATCTCAATAGTTGTCACATGATCGCATAGCACGGAGATGGGCTACGTGATCATGCGACAACCTGCCAAAACTGCAACCACTGCCTGCCCTTAAGTGTCAGACCCACCATGTGTATCCACCTTAGCACCTGTCGGCCAATGAAAATCATGCACATTGGCATCTCCTGGCAAATGGACCCACCACCTGGAAAAGCCTTACCCCTTTGGGAAGATTGGATGGTGGTTGCGTGATCGCATAGGGGAGGAATATTCCTCATGATCATGCGGCCACCGTAGATCTCTTCTGCATGTCATTCCACATAAGAAATATTGGGCCCACCATCATGCGACATCGTGACTGAAGCAAAGTAAACCACCAGCCCAGGTCGCTAAATGCTAAGGCCTTAACCGCTAGAATCAAGTGACAAGGAGAAAACTACAGGTTGCCAGATCCCTGAATGAGAACTTAACTGCCCGTCGAGTCGCTAGATGCTAGCCACTAACCACCAGATATTCGGAGATAACATGACAACACAGTCACCAGGTCACTGGAAGTTAGGCACCTAACTACCAAAAATAAGAGACTACACGATGACCGCCAGACATTCTGCGATCACGCGACTAAAGAGAAATAGACCGCCTGCCAAGTCATTGAAGGTTAGGCGCTAACCGCCAAGCATGAAAAGATCACATGACAAAACATTCACCGAGTCACTGGATAAGAGATGTAACCACTAGAAAACCTGGAGAATCAGTGACATAGAACCTTTGAAAGAATGGGCCCCAGCATCCATCGCACCTGCGCAATTAGGACCAAGGTTGAAAACACACAAAGTTTTCGACACAGCGAAAGACCGAAAACACATAGAGTTTTCGATGCCATAAGACAAGTGCACAAAATAGGAACCACAAGGTCAAAAATAATGAAGGTTTTCACACAGACCGAAAACATCATGGATTTTCAAAAATATTGTGGGTTTTCGACACTTAGGCAGATTTTGAAATTATGTTTCCTGCAGACCTTAGGACTTGAATAACTTCCTAGATTTTGCAATTTAGCACGTGTGTTTTGGACTGGGGCAAGGTGACACATTGAAGAACACAGGGCAGGACACTCACCAAGAAACTTGCAAGGAAATAGGCCATTTTCATAGGATTTTTCTATGACTGGAAAATGGACTAACAAGTATGACAACCATTGTGATAGTGTTGAGGACAACAAGTCTATGAATAAAAATGCTGGTATTGATCTGTCGTCCTTATGTCACAATGATTATGAGAAAATTTTGCATTTGGTTCATGATTCAGATTGTGAGTACATCCTAGAGGATCCAAGTTGCTCGGTGACTAAAGTATCTCCTAAAGATAGGTCTGAGGATCCATTTCATTTTCAGCCAAGTGAGTTTTTAGTAATGCAAGATGGTCATTATAGCTTATTTTTTGATGCATTACTAGATAGACCTTTTATTTTTAGTCAACATCAAGAAGAGATAAAGGATCTTCCATATTTTCTGGAATATGAACATGAGGTTGGTTGTGACCAGAAGAGTTTGGGTTATGGCAAGTACATGATTACCTTTCAGCTCAAAATTCTTCATATATGTTGGCAGCATGTTTGTCAAAAGTTTTTTAAGCAGCTGGTCTCATGTATGGATAAAAATCATATATATGATAGAGGTAAGAAGTGGTTCTAGTTTTGAGGCTTTGAGCCTTGGCAAGTAATGTATGTATTGTATAGCTACTTTCTTTCAGATGTATGGTTTGTTTCTTTTAATAAGGTTCCATTTTTTTTTGAGAGAGAGAAAGAAGTCGGTTTTCATTTTTGAGTGGCCTACTCTGCCAAAGATTCTTGAATTCTCTGCATGCCCAGAAGGGGCACATGTCCCCAACCAGATCCACTATTGGTGCTCTCAAAAATCTATCTAGTTTTGATCCCCTAATCAGAGAATTTTCCTAAGGTAAAGTTAAGTGCTTCAAAAGAACAGTTTAAGAAGACCTAGGTTCAAGTGCATAGAAAGAAAGGCCTGATGATATTCATGGAAAAATACTTGGGACATGTGTTCTTCACATTCCATTTGGTATTTCCAGTTCATCACAACATCTAGAATTCAGTTTGGACAAGTTTTGAGGATACCCATTTGAAGGACATTTCACAAATCTGCACTTTACATTCTATCCGGTTTTAACTAAATGGCCTACTTTGGAGGCTTGCATCTAACACTTGGTTGATAGTCATGACATGAGGGTTGTTGCATCATGTTTTAGGAATGAGAAACAAGTACCACACCAATTTTCAACCCCCCATGTACCCGTTTGACATGTTTACTAGAACCATTCGGTTTGTAGATTGCTAAGTTTCTCTGGGAATGCATAGTTCAATTTTCTAAGTGGCCTACTATGGGGCCTTTCCATTTGCACTGTGTTCAAGATCAAACATAATTAGAGGATTTTCCATACTATAGACCTAAAAGTGTACTTTCCTAAGAATTTTCAAGCCTTTTCCAATCCAATTGATCACTTTGCTCGATCAATTCCAAATACAATTTCTGCGAATTTGATTGTTTTCAGTTCAAAATGTTCCAAGTGGCCGACTTTGAAGATTAATAATTGATAATCGGTTGATCGCTTTGGGAACCTGAATGTGGCCTTGTTTTCTATGTGTGAGAAAGATCAATCAACCGGGGTTTTAGACCGTGAGAGTTCCATTTGATCGGATTGCAAGGTCAGGCAAAAGGTGTTCAATAGTGATAAAAATTGTGGATAGAATAACTATGCACAGTAGCCATTTTCATGAATTTGTATCTTTTTTCTAGATGATCATTTCTAGTTGGTGGTTGGTTTGTTTCATTCCTTGAATATGAAATTTCTTCCAAATTAAGTGGCTCTCCCTCAACTCATCGTTTGATATTTTTCATCCATCTCTTTCTAGGTCAATCGGCAGTGATTTTCAGCCTGTGTTTGTCGACAATTCTGAATGAGTGATTTCAAGTTTTAAAATCTCACACCTCGTTCATTTTTAGACGAAGCCGTCTGATAGGGTTGTTATCTATGGTACAAGGTTTGTATTCACCAACTTTCAACTTCCAAGGATAAGTTTTCATCAGTCCTTAATTGGCACAATCAAAGGTGTTTTATTCAAATTTGCCAACCGAAAAAGTGATTGAAATTGAAGTTGTTTAAAGGTGTCCAGTTGATCTAATGCGATCCAGTTGCAAGCACAAATCATTTTGAAAGATTTCAAGGCCAGTTGTTTGAGTTCAAAAAAAATTTAGGCTAGACCCGCTTAGGGTCCAGCCTGCCTCATTATTATAAATGGAGCTTTGACGATTTCATTGCATTTGCACTTTCAAAGAAACATGCTATGAAGTCACTAAAAATGTACATATGTTGGAGCTTTATCATGAAGTCAAAGATAACAATAGAGATTGTAAGAATGTTGATGGGAAGTTATTGATAGGTTTTGGTGCTGGAAAATGATCAGGGATAACACAGAGAAAAGATGGAATCATAGCTTGATTCTCCAGATGGATCAACAAGTGGGTGTGAAAGGCGAATTCTTTCAGAAGAATTAGATAATTGTCTAGGGTTTTCTCTTTTACATCATAAATGCTTAGGCATAAAGGCCCCAATTGGAGTGGACCATACTAAAGTGAAATGTTTTATTCTCCCACCAAAGATTGGCTATTATAGACCCTACATCTAGCAATCAACCCTTTTTAATAAAGATAAAACTATAGTTGTTAATATAAATGGAGAAATTAATAATCATAAAGAGTTGAGTCGAGAATTGAAGTCTCACAAGTTCAAATCTAGTTGTGACTGATAAGCACATTTATATGAGGAATATGGTGAAGAATTGATTGAGACATTAGATGGGAGGTTCTCCACTTTTCCGTTTGACGCCTGTGATGACAGTTTCATTCCTGATCAAAGTGCGAAAGCTATTACTTCTGTATACATCAAATGGGGACTTGATGAATTGGTCTAGTTTGTATTAGAAGTAGGAGCTTTGAGTGATGATTGTGAACATTTTGAGACACTTTCTCTTGGCTATATATACTCTAGTAGACAAGGAGGCTATGTGTACTATATAAAACCTTATATGTACTATTTTTATTTTACGTGCACCATTCATCAAATCGGGCATACTTCCTCCAGCACAATGTGTGAGCTTCTCAAGGAATCAGCATACATCATAATGTTGTTGTACCTATCTCCAAGTAGCATGCACCAGGGGCCTTTTCCCATACATATGCATTGCGTGATTGATTTTCATCACCAATCACATAAAGCTACAGACATTTTTAGAATGGTGTTGTTTGCACCAAGGATAGGGAGAGAAGGGCCCTACGCATGATTCTGGAGGTTCTATGTAGAATATTTATACCTACGAAGGCCTCTAGATAGAGTCTTGTCTAAAGAAATAAAAGAGGAAAAGGGGGGTTGTTGCCTTGGTAGTGCCAGACAGTGTGTATCAAAATTTGCATGCTATAAAGATGAAGACAATGCTGCATGTAACAATGAGAGGGGGAGTGCGTATGCTTTCTCCTATGAGCTACGCTTTTCTCATGTGCTCCATATTAGTGTTCCGTAATACTAGACAGAGAATGGATAGATGGCACGTACATAAATGATTTGGATAGATGGGAAGTGGTTGGAATGGGCCTGCATACATAAAATCATTAATCCCACATTCGGCCCGCAATAGATATATTAGGTGTTTAAAAGAAAAAGTTCCAAGGATAGAAGTAAAGTCAGGAAGGAAGGCTGTGAGAAGCCATTCGCTTGTGTGGGACCAGCCAACTGGGCATGTGTAAGAAGCATTAATTTTGAAAGAAATATTACTAAATGCGATGAGATTTAATTCCACATTGCTAGTGGCAGAGTGAGATAAGATGTTTATAAGAAACAAACACAATAGAATAATGTCTAAGAATAGATGCCTAGTCGGAGGTTGCTATGCACACATGTGAACTGAGATAGATGACATGGATTGTAGGCCCACATGAAGGTAAGAGAATTTTGGTACAGTGTATAGGAGCATCTTGACTTCCTTGAGATATGTGCCAAGAGATCGATGATCATCGTTATAGCGCAAAGATGAAGTTGGTCGATGGTTACACTTTCACTTTAGTGACATGATGACACATGGTGCTCCGAGGATGTGGCAACCAAGATGTAGTTCGATGCCAAGTGGACATCACAGGCAAACCAAAATGTGACATTTGGCAAGGGACCGGTGATGAAGCAAAAGTTGAGTAGTTGGTCAGCCACCTTGAGATGTGTGTTGATCCAATGGTGGTCGCTATTGCAGAGATATAGAGATGCATGATGGGTATCTTGGTGCTTCAATGACATGTTGACACATTTCCCAAGGTGAGATAGCAGATAGATGCCCAGTCAATAGAATAGGTCAATCACAGAGTGACAAGTGGCAAAGGATGTGCGGAGGTCCAACTTGGCAGTGAGGTGGATCCTCAGGCCAACAAGATAGTGCCACGTGGCACATAGGGCACACTTTCAAAGTCAAATGTCTATGTAAGGTTTAAATTTGAATTTTTATAGTTTGTGTTATACAAATAAATCCAAAAGTTAAATAATGTAGGCTGCTCATGAGAAATGAGGTCTGGGACTCATTTTTTACCCAAATATACAAGTATTATATGTTTTCAAAATCAGCGCAAAATGAGGAATCAAATGGTGGTGTTAAAAATCAGATTCGACAAAGTTGGTGAGAGTAGTAATGGACTATGTATTTCGAGATCAAATTTGGGTAAGGTTGAGATATTTTGCAAAGAGAATTTCTAGATTGAAATTGTATCAGATTTGTTTGATATATTTTTTGGTAGTCATAGGATTGACTGTGTTGCCCTAAAAAAGCCCTAAATGGTCCTAAGCTTGTTGCAAACCTATATATGGGTTTCCAAGACCATTTACAGAGGCTGCTAGTTTTTTGGTTCACAAGGTTACATCCCGAACCTTCAGTCAAGGAGTAGGACCTGTTTAGTCTAGTTTGTATTAGGATAAAGTAGAAAGTTGCAGATTTCTTGCATATTGTGCCAAGCGGCTTTGAATCTTCAAGCAAGATGTATGCATAGGCTTAGGTCCTCATTTTTAATTCAAGTTTTTAGTTCTATTTTTCTCCATCTATGTTAAGTTTTATGGGTTTTGAATGTTCTAATTCTTTTTATGGATTTTATCTATGCATGTGTTATTTGTCTTCAGTTCTAGTTTCAATTAGATTAAAATATGATCTAGATGATGCAGACATTCATAGGGTTTGCATAGGGATTTCCATAAGTAGTATGGTTCAGTGTATTTGTATGAAAGACTTGGATCTATGGTGAAGTAATAGTAATCAGTCTCTGTATTCTGTAGTGTACTAGATGATTTGCCCAATGGATAAGGCACTGATCTGGAACAAGTAAACTTTATCTTGATATATGTTTGGTTGGGATGTGTTGTATTTTGCAAAAGTTTAATCAAATCCTTTCATTCTTTTTAGTTTTATGTATTTAGGCCTCAGTTATTTCATAGTAATGGAGAGTCAATGAATGACTGGTTATCATTTAGCACTTTCTTGCTATTATCTTCTTTGTTCAATCTAGTTCTAGTGTTGTAAAGAAGTATTCTATTATACTGGATTCAATGTACCCACCTTGGTTATATAGAGCCAAAAGTGAAGAGGGTAGTCTTGTCCTTATAGTTGGTCCAGTTACCTACAAATTTCCCCATATTTGGAACTGACCATTCCCAAAATTAGTCTTAGTTATATTGGTGTCTCATGGAGTGTAAAATCCTTTTTAGGAACCAACAAAATCTTTTCTCTTATCCTTAGATCCTCTTCAATAGCCTGTCTCTTCAAGAATTCCAAGTTATTCCACACATTGTCTGGAATCATTGTCTTGAGTTCTAGAACTGTCTTTTTGAACTTTAGCATATGTTTGATAATCATTCAATGAATTTTTTATTTTTCTATTTCACTATATTTCTAATAGAATTTTCCTATCTGATCAATTCTATCTTCCTCAATAATCCTTGTACTTGACACTTTAAGACTAGGTCTGAAACCTACTTGTGGAGGTGCTTGAGTGCTCTTTCTCTGACTCCTTGTTGTTCGTGAGGATGGGTGGCTTGCACATGTCTCGTTCTTCCTCTTGGTTATTGTCTTATACTTAGGAGGGGATGAAAGATCAATTGTTTCCTTTGGCGCAAGAGGGATAGCATCTGTTATGCCCTATTTATCCTTTGGATCATCTATCTTTTCAATCTTGATCTTCCTCAACTTAGGCTCATCTTCCTTAGTTTCTGTTGTAGAAGTGCTCTCAATCTCCAAAGCAATCTTTGCTTCTCTTAGTTTTTCAAGATCTACCTGAGTTACTCCATGAATTCTAAGTATCTCAGAAGTAATCTTTGATGCTTTCCTTTTTGTTGCTGCACTGTTAAGAACTGCATCAACTTCTCTTTTCTTCTCTTCATAAGTCCCCCATCTAGGTTCATTAGGGTCCTTAGGCATTGATAGTAGTACTTGTGCATAGGCTTCCAAGATTAGTTCCTCAACTTCATACCCAAGTGGATGGATCCACTTTTTTCTTAGCTCAACTGCTTCCATACAAGCTATATCAGTTTCTACCATAAAGAAAATGTTGTCCTTGTATTTCTCAACAATAGTCTCTGGTATTCTGTACCTCATCTACATTCTGATTTTAAATGTCTTCAACTCCAACTCCATGTAATCCTTTAATGTACTCTCAGTAGATGTCTTAAGAGATATTTGTGGCATTGTAGGTAAACTCTTGTCTAGATACAAATCTAAGATCTTTCCAATTATGTGGACATACATGTAGATAATTGAAGACCCAAACCTGAATATTTTGGTCTTATCATGCTTGATGGCTCTAATATTATCTATCAATTATGCATGCAAGATCTCACACAAATTGAACTCACCATTTTCTCTGCCAAGTCTTATTGCTGCAAGAATGGTGGCCACAGACACACTATTCACCCTGTTGGTGTGCTGAAACCTATAACCCGATATTATAGACATGAATTTAATGTCTTTCTCCTCTATAGCCTCAATTTTCATTCCAAGCCAATCACTTCTTGACTTACATGCTTGTTTAACTAGTTTTCTTACATCCTTACCCATTGGAAGAATAATGCTTGTCCTTGAAATGCCTATCATTTCATGGATGAGGTCTCCTATGATTCTCACTGGCAGTTCACCTATCTAGAATAGGTCATCATGAATCCTACTGAGCAATATATTTATCTATTTAGACTCATAAAATTCATATGTCATGGCATATTCAACCATGGCATGATTTTCTAGATGAGCGAACTCATCTAAGAATGATTTATCAAGTTTAATCATAGTCTCAATGTGCGCTCTTATCCTATCAAGTCCTACTAGTTCCTTCTTACAGTAAATGTATCCACAGATGTCTTCAACGTGCATGACACCCATAGGGGTTTTGGAGAATGCACCTTCTAAGTCATCTAGAGTAGACTTAAAGGGGTGCCTCTTGAAAACATATATTTTCCTCTCCGCAACATCAAATGCAACAGATGTTGCCATAACTTACTTGTTTATTGCTTCAAATAGGTTTCCAAGAACTTTTGAATCATCACGACAGATTAGGGCTTCTCAATTGATCAAACACACTCTTTTGCTGCTAAATCAAGCTTTAATAATTCACAATCAAATGCTAGGGCTTTTGTGATCTCCAATCTCTCTAATTTGAATGCAATGAGTGATCCGTAAGTCTATGTGTACTTTAAAGTGAAAATTCTGCCATTAATGCTTGCTGCATAAACTAGACTTTTATTGACAATTTCAAACTTCCATTCTATAGTCAATCAGGTAGTGCGCTCTTGCACATAGCCTTAAATAATCTCCAAAAGGATAAATCTAAAGGCACATACTCTATGGGTGAGTATATTGGCCGCACAGGGGTCTAGAACTAAATTAGCTCCCCCTATGATCCTGAGGGTCATTCATCCAGATGTAGAGGGTGCATCCACTATGCATGTATCCAATACATACTCATCAACCTTATCCTTCTTTACCTCTGAGCAAATCAAGCTCACATCTTCTGAAGCTTTCACAAACTTGACTTCTCCTTCGATATCAAGTATTAACTCTTATATCTTTTTAGGGCTTTCCTAACTTTGCATTCTTGATCTACAAAACTTTGAGATGTGTCCATCCTTGTTACAAGAGTGACAAATAACTAGTGGCCTTAAGTTCCTTAGCGCATTGATACAAGTTACCATTTTACACTGTCTAGCTGAGTGACCATTATAATTACATATCTGACATGTAATACTCGAAGAACTTCTTGCATTTATTTGATTCTGATTTCTATGATTATGTTGAGTCTTGTTCTTCTGACTTGTTCTACAATTCATAGCTCTATGACCAAATTTATTGCATGAATAACAGTAACCATTGAAAGGTCTTACCTCTTTACAATTCCTTGCTATATGTCCATGCTTGTTACATGGATAATAAGTTGAATCTACTGGCTTGTGCTCATCCTTAGATGATTCAATACTATCTTTAGTCTAATTTCCAATCTCCTTAGCATCTATGGTGTCTTCTAGTGCTTTCATCCTTTCTTGCATGTCATCAATTTGATTTTGTACTTCATTGGATCCAATGCTGCTGGTATCTCCTTTAAGCTTCTGAGCATATAACTAAGATTCTATCAAATCCTTGGTTGTGTGTAATTTATCAATGTGATTCTTTACTTCATTTAACTCAGATTCCAAATTTTCTTTGTTGTTTCTTAGCTCCAAGATTTCCATGTTTTCTTGCCTCAATTCTTCATTCAATTGAAGGTTCTCTTTGATTTGTTCATCATACACTTCTTGATTGTTAATTATCTTTTCATCCAACTCTTCAATCTAATCTTTTAGAGATGTGTTCTCTTCATTAAGATTTTTAACCATCTT
Organism: Chamaecyparis obtusa; assembly: GCA_027943335.1. Taxonomy (NCBI): domain Eukaryota; kingdom Viridiplantae; phylum Streptophyta; class Pinopsida; order Cupressales; family Cupressaceae; genus Chamaecyparis; species Chamaecyparis obtusa. The sequence continues at coordinate 122,034 of BSBK01013178.1, read as the reverse complement.
GCCTAAATCACTATTAGAATGATCTTTAAAATATTTTTTCAGTCTTTTCATGACTACTTGAGAATCACTAACTTTTTCTTTTGGTTCTTCAATTTCTTTTTCAGATCTGTCAAGGTCTTCAAGAGAAACTTCAAGATTATTTTTCAGGTGTTTCATTTCTCCCTTATCCATGATTAGATCAAGTGGTTAAACTTATTTTCTAAGGACTAGAGCTTTGATACCAATTGTTAGGAATGGGAACACTGAGAGGGGGCGTGAATCAGTGTTCACTATATTTAATCTTTTTCTTAACTCTTGAAACTTAACTTGAATGCTTAAGTACTGAAATGAACATCAACATAAAAAAGATACATAAACACAACACATAACACCAATATGGTAATGGGGAAACCCAAATAGGTTAAAAGCCCAGTGGGAATTGACACTCACTAAGAATAGCACTAGTGTCTTGTAATCCTTGTTATAAGATCTACAACCCTGTTAGGAGTTGTTTTTTACAATGATTTTAGTACAGTGACCTTGTCAAGGGCTGGACCCTATTAGGAGTCTTTTAAAATAACCTTGTTAGGGGTGGGACACACTATCCTAAAGCTCATTATTCAAGTGGTGAAGGCTACAACCTTTTGATCTCAGATACACACTATATCTGCTAGATGAATTGGTGTTGTGACATTGCTTGTCAGATTAGTTTCTTTGATGCGCTGATGCTCCAACCTCTTGTGAAGCTCTACAACATACTAACTATACTTTGCATACTTCTTCTTTTCTCTAATTTCTCTATTTTCTTATTGCTACTCAATTACCAGGGCATGTGTCATATTTATATGCACTTACAAAACAATTAACTAGGTTGGCCCTTTAACCAATTGTATAGAATGCTTCCAAGTGAATTGGCTCAATCATTTTTATAAAAAAATATAATTACATATTTATAACTTAATTACAATAGGCACATAGCCTTTCCAAAACAATAATATCATCGCTCATCAAATTACCAACAGTCGGTTGCATACTCTGTTATGTTCTGGCGTTCACTGGTTGTACCTCTTCAACTATCTGTATCTTCTTCATACTGTATCTTCTGATCATGCGCTTTTAGAATTAGCATGAATACACTCTTACCAAATTATCTTCAAGGGTGCGTACCATAACTCTATCATATGCATGTGCACTGATGCTCTGATCATGTGCATGCCATAATGACAACACTAAATCTAGTCATATACAATAGTGTAGTCCACTTGCCAACAATAATAACTTGTATTTTCATCAAAAAATAGTAGACAAATTAAGCACAAACTACATAGTGGTAGCTAGATTTTCTATTAAATTTTTTAGAACTTGATAAGTACAATTGTATCTGTTGCCAAAAATTTCCTATTCTACAAGTTTGGCCAAGTTTCCAAGGTCTCTGTTTTATCCCACCCTACTGCAACTTGTTTTCACTTGCGAAGTAGATCCTCTAAGTTTTATGATTTGTACTCTTGGCCCCATGTTCTTTGATGTATTGTCAAGCCCTAGCTCAAATCACATCACTTAATTTGCAATACCTAGGAAGTTATTCAAGTTTTAATGTTGCAGGAATTGTTTGTGTGCTACTGCGACTGTGTTCCAGGAAAAAAAGTTCAATGTCAAAAACCCTCTGTGTTTTCTACCTTTTGGTCTGAAAGCTTAGGATGTTTTCAACCTTCGGTCTGAAAGTCCTCTGTGTTTTTGATCTTTAGTCTGAAAACCCTTTGTGTTTTCAACCCCTCATGTTTTGCACTTTTTCCTCTGGCATCGGCATTTCACAAGTGCACAACTCAGACCAGGTGGGTCCCAGTTCCTCATAACCATTGCCAGTGCAGAAGATCTGAGAGTGGTCACATGTTCGCATGGGATCTTCCAACCCCATGTGATTATGCAATAACCATCCGATGAGAATCTCAGTAGATTGTGGGTCGGATGTGTTATGGTGGTCATTACTCAGCTGCTAGTGGGTCCTCTGGTGGTGATGTGTCTATTTCTTAGTAGTCAATGAGGTTTGTATGTGGCCCTATAGATTCAATATCTATGGTGGTCACATGTTCACATGGGATCTTTTGATCCCATGTGATCATGCGACCACAATGGGATCCTTCTGATGCTCCCGAGCGGTATTATCATGGGTCTGACCAACATGTGGTTGGGTTTCGGTTTGTCGATGTGGTTGACAAGTAGAAAATTTGTTGACCCCGGGTGTCTTGCGTGGCAGAGGCAAGTTTTCAAAGGCTTGTCACATGATTGCATGAAGGCTTTTTGGCCCATGCGATCATGTGACCAGTGCTTTTTCAAAGTGGTGCAGCCAGTCTTGGTGGGCTTTCTTCTGTAGAGATGTTTGCAAGTGGCGAGGTAGTTCAAAAAATTTATGTTGCAGGACATGTGCAGTTAGGGGAGAATGATGAAGAGGTCTAGCTAGCTGTCAGGGGTCATTTCTTATCCTGGGGAGGTACCAGTTTGCATTCATGGTCAATCTTGTTGCAAGAAAATTGATGAATCTAGGTTATTCATCTGTAGGCAATTTCAGTACAGGAAGGGACACGCAAGGAGAAATTCTGATTTGTTGGGATATTTTTAGAAAAGCATTTATGATCAGACTTGTTCAACCTAGGGTTTATTATTGTATTGTTTAATCTGTAACCCTAGTTATATTTTGACTCCTGCCCTCGTCCAGTGAGGGATGTATATATTTCTTTTTGGGAGCCTTAGTGCTTAGAATTCACATTTTGTAAACAAGAAAGACTCTTTCTTGGGAAGCTATCCATGGCATTTCTTCCTACCCCTTGGTTTCCCACATTCTGTAATTCCCATTGATAATTGCAGAGGTATTTTGTGATAGTTCTTCATATCCTTATGCTTCCTTGTCTTTGTTTATCTCTTATTGGATTGAAGTTTATGAATGTTGTCAATAGAAATTGGGGTTCTTGGTCCCCCTCACTTTTTGCATTTTGTGCATTACTGTGTTTTATCTGATTTAGATGTTTTGTGGGTATGCTATAGCCTCTAGCAGTCTTGTCTCATTCCTACACCTAGTTGCAGAGGAGGATGTTTGTTTGTAGGTCATAGGTTGAGTCTTATGTTCAGGCCTTCCTATGAAATGCTTATGCAAGCCTATCTAGTGAGTGGTGACTTATTAGACCTAATTCCTCCATTGGTCTCATTCCTCTATACTGAGATCCAAACCCTAATTTTGGTGCATCACCTAGTAGGTAGTTTGCTTTCCTATTATTTCCATTTCATGCATTCCTTCTAACCCTTTTCCCTCAAAGTTTAATTTCCTGTTAAGAGGAAGCTAAGGTGATAATCTAAGAGGAATCAACCTAGAATCTGGAGGTCTCATCTTGGTTAGAAAAGGTCCCACAATCTTAAGATGATTCCCAACTTATAGTGAGTTATAAAGACTATGAGAGCTTGATACAGAGGCACAAAACTCAGTGTATAATAATTCTGGCATGCCCGGTGGGACCAAAGTTCAGATGCATGTTCAAGTTATGCTATCTCTGATATATTGATGGCATAATGTAGACCTTAGAGAGGTTAGTATTCAAGTATATCTGGCAACTCCATTGGTGTTATGAAGATCAGTGACCTAATTTCTAATAGAGCTTATGAAGAAAATAGACCCTTCTGATGGCAAGACAATTTGCATTTGCACCCTTTAATCAGGGGAGTCCATTAAATTTTGCCCAACACCATGATGTGCCCTTGGTAGCATTAAGAAGTATACCTGATTTTACAGGTGAGGATAGACTATAGCCCTTGAACACATTAGGGATGTGGCCACTATCTACAACATACATAATATAACTCAAGAAGATGTTGCCACCAAGTTGTTGGCTACCTCCTTTAAGGGTAAGGCCTTGGAATGGTTTAGAAATCTGGTAGTTGGCTCCATTACTTCATGGGACAGACTTGGAGACCTCCTTAGCAAATACTTTGAGGATAATTTAGACTCTTTGTCTCTAGTAGAGCAATTCCAAGTTCTAAAGAGAGATCCTCGAGAGCTGATGACTGATTTTAATGGTAGATTTCTCAAGACATGGAATAGGATTCCAATTAATATAAGGCCTTCACTAGATTGTGCTTTCCTATATCTTTTGAGAAGCCTAACTAGTGATATATCTATCATGATTCAATCTTTAGGAGGTACTTCATTACCTCAAGCTTTTGATTTAGCTGTAAAGGCTGAAAATTGTTTAATTCGGGTAGGCATGATACAAAGAAGACCTCCCATGCCTATCTTCCCTAGTCTTCAACCTGTTGCACCTACACAAGTACCTCCATTTACCCCCATACCTACATTAATAGAACCTCAGGCCAGCACTAGCTATGGGAAGTCCATAGATGACCTTCCTCAAGAGCTACTCAAAGTGAAAAGTGATCAACAAGAAACAAACAAGGAGATGATGAGCCTATTGCAGGCTCTAACTAAAGATTTGATCATTGTAAAGGGGAAATATCTAGAGGTTAGATCACCTTATCAGTAGGAGGATCAAAATCCTAACTAGCAGTGGCAGGTTTAGGAGCAACTGTATCAGCAGGATAGGCCACGGTATCAAGAAAAGCATCAAAGCAAAAGGCAAAGTTTAGTAAAGAGGCCTTTCCACCCATATAATCCAGTCACGAGAACATTCCCAGTACAAAGCATCAAAGTAGTTGGTAGTCACCTGAATCCATTTTTTGGGAGGGAGGCTGTAGATTTCCCACTTGTTCTCTTAAACTATGAGCTTCCTGATGGAGAAAGGTGAGAGGTTTTTCAACAGGAGATAGTGGCCTCTCAACCGCATTCCCCTAAGGATGGAATGCAACAAGTGACCAAACAAGAGACTCACAAAGTCCAAATCTCAAGCTCTTTTCCTGGTAAGTCCACTGGCACTTCTGGTAAATTTCCAAGCTTTGGATTTCCTCTTCCAGCTTAGGATCTTAGTCAACAGGAGCCTAATCTCCATGCATTTTTAGGGCCTATTCATGACCGTGTCTTAGATTTCCAGCCACTTCATCTTATTCCTATAAATGAGATACCTAGAAGGTTTGATTTTCTAGATGATAATGAACCTATCCTGTAGCAAATAAAGCCCTATAAGCCAATTCTTAAAGAGTCCACTACACCTCAAGCACTTTTAGGCCATCAGGAAGAGGATGATTTTTGTCTTTTATGGATACTTTTTCATGATAATCATGAGGAGCAGGTAAGGCTATTACATCAGGATGGATTAAAGCAATTAGATTAGGATAAGAAAGAAAGTGAAGAAGGTGATAGTCCAGCTAATCTTTTTGAGGAGATGCCTTCTTACATTGAGCAGGTTGAGGAGGTTGATAATGTCCTAATTGAAGAATTTAGGCCAGTTTGCAATAAAGTGGAGGAAGAATCTAAAGAATCATATTTCTTGGACCATGAGCAGGGGCCAGTGTTTGTCAAGAATATGAGATAGTTTAAAACCCTTGATGGGCTATTGGATGTTCCAACTGATGAAGAGGATGCTCCACTAACTGCAGAAGAAGAAAATGTATGGTAGGTTATCATGGAGGGACAAGTTCTTGATCTTCCTACTGAAGACATCCATAAGATGCATGTTGAGTAGCAAGAAGGGCCTAGTTTTATGCTCTCTAGGGGATGTCCTATCAAATATCTAGCCCAAATGCGGTCGAGCAAGACATGCATACTCGAAGAATCAATGGAGGGTGATGACAAAGGTCCATTCCTTGAAGACCAGGGACTTATCCAGCTATATCAAACTCCTATGGATGGCAGCATCTATGATCTAATTGAGGTTAGTAATATGGTATACCAAATTCAGCAGGAGATTTGCTAGATATTTTAGTATATTTTTGTTTCCCACTTTCTCCTTGTTAGCATCAAATGTGAAAAGTGTAATACCCTAAGGAGAAAGTGTAGTTATTTCAACAGTCCACTGAATGGTTTTGTTTAACCAGGTCTCTACACTAGTTAGTTTAGGCTAGGTTAGTGTCCTTGCTTTCTAGATTAGTTTTTCCTTCTTTCCAAGAAGTGCTTGTGCACAGTTTGTCTCGCTTGTTTAGTTTTGTCTCTGTTAATTTTTTGATTTCAAGATATAACTCCATGCCCAATGGATATGTCGAGGCCACTGGTCCATGTCTAGCAAGCTAACATCCCACAAAAATCACCAAAATGTTGCCCAAAATTTCCTATTCTGCAAGTTTGGCCAAGTTTCCAAGGTCTCTATTTTATCCCGCCCTACTACAACTTGTTTTCACTTGTGAAGTAGATCCTCTAAGTTTTATGATTTGTGCTCTTGGCCCCATGTTCTTTGATGTATTTTCAAGCCCCAATTCAGATTGCATCACTTAATTCACAATACCCAGGAAGCTATTCAAGTTTTAGTGTTGCAGGAATTGTTTGTGCGCTTCTACGACTATGTTCGAGGAAAAAAAGTTTGGTGTCGAAAACCCTCTGTGTTTTCTACCTTTTGGTCTAAAAGCTTAGAATGTTTTCGACCTTCAGTCTCAAAGTCCTCTATGTTTTTTATCTTCAGTCTAAAAACCCTTTGTGTTTTTGACCCCTCATGTTTCGCACTTCTTATTCTGGCATCGACATTTCACAAGTGCGCAACTCCAACCAAGTGGGTCATAGTTCCTCATAACCATTGCCAGTGCAGAAGATTCGATGGCGGTTGCATGTTCACATGGGATCTTTTGACCCCATGTGATAATGTGAGAACCATCCGATGAGAATCTCAATGGGTTGTGGGTCTGATGTGTTATGGTGGTCCTTTCTTAGCTGCTAGTGGGTCATCTCGTGGTGACATGTCTATTTCTTAGCAGTCGGTGAGGTTTTCATGTGGCCCCATAGATTCAAGATCTATGGTGGTCGCATGTTTGGTCACATGTTCACATGGGATCTTCTGATCCCATGCGATCATGTGAATGCCATTAGATCCTTCTGATGCTCCTGAGTGGTATTATCGTGGGTCTGACTGACATGTGGTTGGGTTTCAGTTGGTCCACGTGGTTGATGGGTAGAAAATTTGTTGATCCCGGGTGTCTTGCGTGGAAGAGGCAAGTTTTCAAAGGGTTGTCACATGATTGCATGAAGGCTTTTTGGTCCATGCAATCATGCGACTAGTGATTTTTCAAAGTGGTGCGGCCAGTCTTGGTAGGCTTTCTTCTGCAGAGATGTTTGCAAGCGGTGAGGTAGTTTAAAAAATTTATGTTGCAGGACATGTGCAGTTAGGGGAGAATGATGATGAGGTCTAGCTAGCCGTCAGGGGTCATTTCTTGTCCTGGGGAGGTACTAGTTTGCATTCATGGTGAGGCTTGTTGCAAGAAAATTGATGAATCCAGGTTATTCATCTGCAAACAATTTCAGTATAGGAAGGGACACGCAAGGAGAAATATCTAATCTATTGAGATATTTTTAGAAAAGCATTTATGATCAGACTTGTTTGACCTAGGTTTTATTATTGTATTGTTTAATCTGTAACCCTGGTTAGATTTTGACTCCTGCCTATGTGCAGTGAGGGATGTATATATTTCTTTTTGGGAGCCTTAGTGCTCAGAATTCACATTTTGTAAAAAAGAAAGACTCTTTCTTGGGAAGCTATCCATGGCATTTCTTCCTGCTCCTTGGTTTCCCACATTCTGTAATTCCCATTGATAATTTCAGAGGTATTTTGTGATAGTTCTTCATGTCCTTATGCTTCCTTGTCTTTGTTTATCTCTTATTGGATTGAAGTTTATGAATGCTGTCAATAGAAATTAGGGTTCCTAGTCCCTCTCACTTTCTCCATTTTTTGCATTACTATGTCTAATCTGATTTAGATGTTTTGTGGGTATGCTATAGCCCCTAGCATTCTTGTTTCATTCCTACACCTAGTTGCAGAGGAGGATGTTTGTTTGCAAGTCATAGGTTGAGTCTTTTGTTCAGGCCTTCCTATGAAATACTTATGCAAGCCTATCTAGTGAGTGGTGACTTATTAGACCTGATTCCTCCATTGCTCTCATTTCTTTATACTGAGATCCAAACCCTAATTTCGGTGCATCACCTAGTAGGTAGTTTTCTTTCCTGTTATTTCCATTTCATGCATTCCTTCCAACCCTTTTCCCTCAAAGTTTAATTTCTTGTTAAGAGTAAGCTAAGGTGATAATCCAAGAGGAACTAGCCTAGAACTTGGAGGTCTCATCTCAGTTAGCAAAGGTCCCACAACCTTGAGATGATTCCCAAGTTATACTGAGTTATCAAGACTACGAGAGCTTGAGACAAAGGCACAAAACTCAGTGTATAATAGTATCATCAAAGAAGAACTTACACAAGAAAAGAAACATATTGAGAAGTTACATTCAAGTATAGAAAATATTGATGAACATACATGGCACAAATACCTAAAGGAGATAAGACAAGAATCAGTTATTATGAAGGAGAATCATCAAAGAAATTTGAAGTAAAGATCTTAAAGCAAAAAAAAAACATACTCTAGCACTAGATATGATAAAAAATGGACCTATTTTGAGTGAAGAACCTATTCAAACATGAGATCTAGTAAAGTAAGCACTAGATCAAATTAAACCACCTAGAAGGAAATTCAATGGAAAGTGTTTTGTATGCAATGAATTGTAATACGAAGAAGGATTGTGCAGGCAAGTATTATAAACCCTTTTGTGGTTATTTTTATAATTGTTCTAATGATGAACATAGAACTAGAGAATGTAGGAAACCTAGATATGATAGTAGAATGTGTGAAAGGACTAATATGGTAGGAAGGAGACCAATGGAGGCAAGAAATAAATCTATTATTTGTTACAAATGTAAAAAAAATGGACACATTTCTTGAGAGTGCAGACTTGAGATCAACCAGTTTGGAACTAGACAAGGAAATAGAGTTTTGGCATGTAATATTTGCAATAAGTTGGGACATACAACCAGTTTTTCAAGATTCAATGGAAATGGAAGACATCGGGTATAATATCACTAGATCCTAGAAGAAACATGAACAAAAATGAAAGGAATGATCATAACGTGAATAGGAATCAAGTGTGAGTAAAGAAGAACTCATTAGATCCTGATGAGAAGTGTGCCTTGAACTAAATAATATTCCACCTTATAGGGATAAGCATATCAGAATATCACTAAACCCATGATCAACTGAATGAAGTTTCGTGCAGTTGGGCACACCTTGGAATGGACTAAAGAAAGCTATAGTTAATTGCGCAGAAAATAATATTATCATATGTGACCGCATTGAAGGATTGAAGGCTACTGACTTAAGGAAATAATTATTTTTTTAATATGTTTAAGCAATTAATGTAGATTTGAATTTTTGGAAAATTTAAGGGTTTTGGTCGATGGATTTACTCACCATTTTCCCTTAGAGATTTTGAGAGAACAAAATATTTGATGATTTCGAGTTTGGCTAAAGAAATTTCAAGTGTGTTATCAGAAAACCCTAGCACGAGAAGAGAAAGGAATTTATCACTCTTGCAAGATTAACCTAGTTACTAATCTTGGATATTCAGTTGTTAAAATGGAAAATCAAGTGGTTGAAGATATTTGGAATAAGCCTAGACATATTTTCAAGAAAATATCTATTACTCTATTTTTGGATGATCTGGTGGGAGCCTTCTTGCAAAGTCCTAGTGATGTACTATATGTTGAAGATACATGGACATACATATAGTTCAAAATTGGATCAATTGGCTATAATGATATATATATGAGGATATGGATAAAGTTTACCACCTAGATGATGGGACATACAAACAAGATTTTGAACATTTAGGGAAGATTGACCTAATGAAGTAGATCTATCATGTTGATTTTGATAATTAGGAATGTATAAGAATTATACTAATTAGGTTCCATAATGATAAGCTTTGGATTGGGGTTTAACCTATAGAGATAACAGATGAGATTATCCATAACCTAGTTGGCCTAAGCATGTCTGGAATCAATCATGTATCAAAAAAACAAGTTAAGAATCTTGCGGAAAAGAATATATTGGCAAAGTATGGTAGAAGAGGCACGAGAGTTCACACAATTAAGAAAACAGATGTGAGATTGTTGAGAAAGATCTTAGGTTATAATATGGTTTACACCTCAAAATCTAATTCAATTTTTGTGGGCTTTTTTCATGTAGCCTATAAGATAGTAATTGATAGGGAAGATGTAAATCTTTGTGAGATATTCAGAATCAAGTGATTGATAATGTTAGGAGGATCAAACAAGATGAGTATGTACACCATTTAGACTTGGATCATATTTTGTATATTTTTTTTTAGCTTACAAGAATATTTCCCACAATGCCTACATCTGAATGGGATTTAGATAGATGCACAATGGAGAAAGTTAGTAACTATTATAGAAGGCAGCCTAAGGAGAGAATTGAAAGTGAGATTACAACAATGATGAAAGTATTTTAGAATCATATGAAATATAGATTTAGAGTTTCACCCTCTATAGTTGACAAGTATAAGAATGAAATTTTCATCATGACTAAGACTGGTAACAAATGTTTAGAGATAGTTGAGCCTAGAATTCACTTTTTCAAACCTTTGGAGTATGAAGTATCAGATGATTATTGGAAGAATGTATTGATATTTTATTAAAATAAAAAAAAAGAAGAAGATGGTCCTATATGGGGGACTTGAAAAGAGAGGTTTAATGAAATCAAAGGACAAGAACATTCTTCAGTAAAGAAGGAGATTGATAAAACCATGGTAATATAGCTAAAGAGGCGGGTATGTCTAAGAAAGAATAGCAACACATAAAGCATTTAGCAAGGTTAAAGAGTGAAGGATGTTCGAATGTAATATCATCTCAACCTATTACAGTAGAAGGGCCTTCACAACTATCATCATCAACACCAGCAACACAATTACCAATAGCAAGTACATCAGATGTAGAGATAACTCATGTGAAACCAAGCCCATAATCATCACCAGTCATAAGGAGATCAACAAGAACATATCCTATAGCTAAATGAGTGGAATTAAAAATAGAACCAGTTGTTACCTCTCCCAATAGAATTAAGAGATAAAAGGCTATGGTGCATAAACCTAGAACAAAGAAGCCTAAGGTAATTTACACTAAGGACTCAGATGAAGAAGAATCAAAAGAAAAGGAAGACCAAACTGAAGAGAAGATTGGATGGGGAAAATAAGATCATGAGAAATAAAATGTCATTGAACAAAGAAAACCTTCTACTAGAACAAGGAAAGGTTGGAAACATGACCTTGGGAAACTGAAAAATGGAATACTCAATGAAGGTAACCTTGATTAGTTAAAATTATTTCATAGACATGACCTTAATCAGAAGACAACTTTATAAATTATAGTATTGACTTATCTTTTGGAGTACAAAAGAGAAATTATAGAAATTCAAAGAAGCATACCTAGAGAACTCTATGACATATTAGAAGTGAGGAAGGATAGAGAAAAGGGAGAGGATTTGAAGTTAAGAAATGAATTAGTAAGAAAACTCAGTCCTAGAATCCTAGAACAATAATTAAAGAATGCACTTAGCATCAATGGACAATTTCGTAAGGAGAAAAAAAAGATTAAATCTAGATTCATGCCGGGAAACTACATTGAAATTAACAAAGAGACTAAACAAATAGAAAAAGATGTGGGTGAACCCACAATAGTGGGTTACACTTTTTTCCCTGAACTGACACTAAACTCTACATTTTGAAAAAAACTTTTAGATTCAAGTGCATATTGTCATTAAACTGTTTGAAATCAGAAGATGAAGTAAATTAGAGTCTTTTAGGATTTTATATCTAGATTATAAATATATTTTTAGTTTATATTTTTGAATTTATTTTAATGGATTTTTCTTTCTCCCACAAAAACTGGTATGTTGGTGAAAATGTCATTTTCAAAGAGTTACATTGTTTTCATAGAGCATAACTTTTTATCGAAAATAGATATCATTATGATTCTTTCGAATTTAGTTTTTTAACATCCATACAGAGGGCATGCAATTTTTTTGATGACATTTTCATGATTATTGCATATTTTATTAACATTTGAAGTTGACTAAACCATAATTTTGACATACCTTGACTACATAGCTTATAACTTGTCATGTATTTGTCCAATTTCATTTTTTTTAATAGAAAGATAACTTCAATACTTAGCGCATAGATATTTTTTAGAATTTTTTTCTCTCATTTACTATTTTTCCATAGGCGTCAAACATAGAGGTAGATATACAGTGAAATATATATGTTTAGTAATTTACTAAAAATACAAAGTCATAATAAACTTAATATATATTAACACTATAATCATTAGAAAGATTTTTTTCAGCAGTGACTTCCTACATAGATAGATTTTTCAAATGGAATCATTTGATCTGCCAAAAGATAAAATCAAAGTGATTTTTTGTCAACATTTTAATAGGTGCAAAGGAGACTCCATTGTAGGTATGAATGAGGAGTATAGATGTTATATCAATGTTTTTTTATCTAAGAGCCTTTGAGCTAACCATTTGAAATTAATTCCTTTAAATAGAACCTCTCAAGGCTTAAATTATCATATTTTGTTAAATGTGTTATTTTAGCAAATATCAGTATGTCTAAAAAAGTGTAACCCACTGTTGTGGAGTCACTAATGCATTGAAGAAGTTAAAAATGATGGAATAACAGATGGTTGGAGCTTCAATTCAAGTACCTACCAAGGATGATCAGCCAAGTGCACAATAATAATAAATATAATTAGTTTTAAATTTGGTCAAGTAGATCACAAGATGTTTTTAAAAATAACTTACACATATGTCTCTAAGAACTATAGAGGTACTTGTAAAACAAATTAACCTATAATATGTTAATGTTGTTCAAAAATACAAAAAATTATATGGCTATAAAATTTAGAAGATGTATGAAATTATGGTGGTACTTTTACAAATACCCAATTGATGATGTGTAAACTTGGTGATGATGAAGTTGAGAAACCTATTTCGAAGAAAAAAATATGTGAAAATAGAGGGAAATGGAGGGAAATGAATCTCTAAAGCCTCAACCTTGTTATCCAAGCCCATTAACTAGACTTCTCCATTTATTAGTAATTTATCAAGCCTAAGCTCGATTGAGCTATTTGAATTTAAAGTAAGTCAATTGTGTCATAGGTTTTTTTTTTGTTTTTGGGTGTGTGGCCATTTTTTTGCACACAATTTTAGTGCACTTACCCATTGACAAAACCCACTTTCTAGTGAGGACAATGTCAGGTCTATGGCCTCCAAATATACCCACTAAGGATTTTTTCATTTTGGAAAGGGAATGGTCAAGAGAGAGTTTGAGGACATTGATACAAGTACCTTCCTTAGACTTGACCATAGAGACACCTCCCCTAGGATTCAGAAAATCATTCACCAAAAGATATTTCCAAATACCTACATAATCAACCTTTTGAAAAGACAGGGAGGGAAAGAACTCACATATGTTTGAAATCCCCACTTTCAAGTCATCTTGCATGCTATCACAATAATCTAGACCTCCAATCTCAACAAAAAGAAGTAGACACATCCCACGGTAATTGTGATAATCTAACCATCTAGGTTGTAACCTTTGTACCATTTTGCAACCCTATCTCCTCTAATCATAATAACCTTAATCAAGTCCCATGTAAACTAATCTCCAACAATCCTCAAACCTTCCTTGGTTTCCTGCTCAGTTTCTCTTGTAGAGAACATTTTCAATATCATAATTTTTTTTTTTTTTTTGGGGGGGGGGAAGTACTACAATCTATATTCCATTAGTTTTTATTTCCTAAATCTTGTCAATTTTTCTTATTTCACCTACTATCTTGCATCATCATATTATTTTTTCTCGAATCCAACTTCTATCAATTCATTATTACAAAGGAGCATTGCACTCACTTAGCACTTAAATCTTACTTGAGCCTATTGGGTCATCTTCCTTCTAATTGTGTAATAGGAAATTACATCAACCACATTGCTTCCATTTTTCTATTGTACGCATGGGTACCTAATCAATTATTTTGTTGTTAGGACCTATTCATGCATTTCATGTTTAGAGACTTATTTTCACCTTAAGTGTGGATTATTGGATTTGATGAGTAAATAACCCAAATCTCCCAAGAATCCAGCTTGCATGCAAACACTTGTCACAAAAAGAGAGAAGCAAGAAGCTAGAGAGGTCTGAACGCATTGATCCACAAGAGAGGAGAAATTATTGATGTGCAAAAATAAAAGTTTGAATTCAATAATGAATAATCTATTACAAAGTTATAAAATAAGAGGAGATCAATTATTATAAAGGAGATCAAAACCCTAAAAGGGTGAACAAACCTAGGTTGCATGATAATAATTAATAAAGTAATTGATTATTATATGCCTAAAGTTTAGCTTAATGATAAAGAGATAATAAGTGACTTAGTAATTGAATCAATATGATTTAATTAATAAGTAAACACTTTATTAATCTAACACCCCCCTTTAAGATGAACTTTGCAAGAAGCTAAAAAACTAGAAAGAACTACTAAAAGAAACGGGGTCCCAGTAACAAAAGGCATGATTAGGTACCCAAGTACAAAAGAGAGTTTCTATAAAAAAGGAGAAATAGAGAAAACAACATGGTAAAAACTACAGTCCAAAAAGAGATGAAGACTAGTCTAAAGGACTGAAGAAGCCTCCAAAACTAAGAAATGTTCCAAAAAATAGGAATAAGGATGAACATGTAGAACATCACTAAAGAAAGAAGTTGCAAACTCTGTCAGGAAGCAATTGTTGATCTGAAGATCCTCCATTGAAATATGACTAGGTAGAGAAGACTGTAATTTTCACGAGTGTCCTCAAATGACACTACTCAAATCAGGAGGAAAATAAAGGAAGACAACTGAAGTCGAAGATATAGAATACTATAATCTGCATGAGTGCCCTCAAATGACACTACTCGAATCCGGAGGAAAATAAAGGAAAACACCTGAACTCGAAGATATAGATGAAATAAAAACATTGAAAGTCTAAAGAGGTGATCAATCAAAGATGGAAGAGTGCTTCCAAAAAATAGGAAAGAAAGAGTGTCCATATGGTAAATGATCCATCTCACTAGAATGCATAGGTACCTAGCCACGACATCCACCTAGTACATAGAATCAAATACTAAATGCATAGCTCATAGTATCGAACCAAGGAAGTAGTAGAAAAAATAGTATAAATCCCTCATAATGTTGACAAGGGATTAATGACACAGACACTAAAATGAACATCCAATATGAACTCTATGATGAATAAGATCCAGGAACACTGAAGGTGCAAAGAGAGTACAAACACAAATAAAGATACTCGAGACTAATGTCATTGGAGGAACTCTCACATGAAAAAAGTAGATGGAAAACAAAAGCAAACATCAAACCCCCTAGCACTTTAAAATGGAGTGTGAGTACAAAGAGCACAAATATGTGCAAGATCGCATACATGCAATAGAATGACACTTTATCTTAGTGCATGTGCATAAAAGAATTCTATAAAAGTGAAGTATAAACTGCTCAAAGAAGATCCAAGGATGATGAAACAAAGGAACATACAAAGACGAGCCATCCCTCAAAGGGAAGAGATCTCAGGACCTGTAGCATCCAAGATATCCACTAGATTTAAAAAATATATGAAACTTAATAAAATATAATTAGAATAGAATCTGTAAAAATAAATCACAACACTAGAAAATTATCATAACAAGATTTCCAATGATATATCATTTACCTAAAATAGAGTTTCGACGCATAAGATACAGCTCCCAGAGTGCAAAACTAAACATTTTTCTTTGACAGTAAAATAACACCATCAAAAATGAAAAATCAGAAATTCAAACCTCCAGATCTAAATAGAGCTTGGAATCATCTTTCCAACGATATCTCATTTTCCTAATTTCAACGTTGTATGCTCAAGTTGTGAGAAAAAAACCATAGGTATGCTAATGGGCCCAAAAATGGTGTCTAGGGATGCTGACATGTGTTGACGTTAGTATTTCATGGGTTTTAATTTGATAGTTTTATGGCCATCATAGAAAAAACATAATAGGCTCCTGAGTTTTAGCATTTGACATGCTGTTGGCCACTAATACATTTGGGGGCATTTTGTGACGGCTATGTGTCGCAATAGCAACACCCATAGACATCGCTATTTTTTAGTCGCAAATTGCAACGTCTATGTGTAGCCGTCGCAATTGCGGTGCCCTCCCGTCGCAATGTCGCTAAGATTTGTTAGCGGCATGGGCATCGCCCCCCCGTCGCATGGCTTCGGAGGGCCATCGCAATTGCGACGGACCTCCCAAGAAATTGCGACGGGCGCCTGCATCGCATTACGACGGGCTCCCTTCGCAATTGCGACGCCCGTGGGTGGATTAAAAAAAAAAATTTATTTAATACATTGCTAATGAACCACATTAATGCTTTTTTCTTTCAACAAATGAGGACAACCACTGTAAAGACAACATGATAATGTACACTCACTGTAAGGATAGTCACAAATGAGGACATCTCACAGTGACTGTCCCTTGTGTAATTGCCACTTGAATGTATTGCTATTCAGCCACATTAATGCTTTTATTCTTCAACAAATGAGGATAGTCACTCTAAAGACAACATGATAATGTACACTCACAGTGAGTGTACATTATCATGTTGTCTTTACAGTGACTATCCTCATTTGTTGAAGAAGAAAAGCATTAATGTGGCTGAATAGCAATACATTCAAGTGGCAATTACACTAGGGACAGTCACTGTGAGATGTCCTCATTTGTGACTATCCTTACAGTGAGTGTACATTATCATGTTGTCTTTACAGTGTCAATATATGCATTATTACTTAAACTGAAGAGTACTCTAAATAATATGTCATTGTGGAGTTCTGATTGCTTCCAATTTGATATACGCTTGTTCTACTTATGTATCCAGCATCATGTAAGAAAAGTTGATGCTTTTAAAATAGATTCATTTAGCCATGAAATGCCTGTGCATGTTACATACAAGATTCCAAGGCCCAAAACTGATTACTCATTATAATTCATGTACAGAATGATAATCAACCACAATGAGGCATGCATAGGCGCTGCTTAGATTTTGAGGCATCAGAAGCTCGTAGAAGAAACTTGACCAATGGCTCATGGAATGCAACAAACTTATTGCCTAAAATAGGAGCATTGGTAACCACAGATGATGGTTCTGAAAAGAACACTTCACCATCAATGTCACGTGAGGGAACTGCAATTTTTGATGGCAAGCAACTTGTAGTATATAAGAGAGATGCAGGTACAGATGCTGGGAGAAGTTCCCAATCTTTATCTGTTGGACAGTTTTCATCTGCAAAATAGATTATAAAAACATGAAAATATATCAAAGATGTTTGATATTGATACAAAACAACACAGATTCATTTCTTCGTACACCTGTATATCATAAAAATCCTTGCACACTTTGAAAAATTGTATTGTCTTTTACTTATTCAAAAGTAATTTACATAAAGCAGTCATTTGATTAACATGGATCCTAATATTCACAAGTACATGGTCATGTGCTCCATCGTAGCATCTTATAGATTTAGATCTGTTCTCTAAAATAATTCAATGTTTTGTTTACAATCCACAAAAGAAATATTTTCCCTCATCTACTTAATCCTAAACAAAAGGCCATATAGCAATATAGATAGAACTATATAATAGAAACCATAAACAATGGTAACCTTAGCAGCAGCAAGAAATTGTTGCAAAAACTTTACCTTATCATACCCAGATTGTTGCTTTGCCTGGCGGAGGGAAATTTGATCAGTAAAATTGACACAGAGTATGCTGTCTCCATTGTCATGCTGGATAACAAAACACCAACTTTAATGGGCATGTACTGTCCCTTGTGTAATTGCCACTTGAATGCATTGCTATTGAACCACATTAATGCTTTTTTCCTTCAACAAATGAGGACAGTCACTATAAAGACAACATGATAATGTAAACTCACTGTAAGGATAGTCACAAATGAGGAAATCTCAGAGTGATTATCCCTTGTGTAATTGCCGCTTAAATACATTGCTATTGAACCATATTAATGCTTATTTCCTTCAAAAAATGAAGACAGTCACTGTAAAGACAACATGATAATGTACACTCACTGTAAGGATAGTCACAAATGAGGAAATCTTAGAGTGACTATCCCTTGTGTAATTCCCGCTTGAATACATTGCTAATGAACCACATTAATGCTTTTTTCCTTCAACAAATGAGGATAGTCACTATAAAGACAACATGATAATGTACACTCACTGTAAGGATAGTCACAAATGAGGACATCTCACAGTGACTGTCCCTTGTGTAATTGCCACTTGAATGTATTGCTATTCAGCCACATTAATGCTTTTCTTCTTCAACAAATGAGGATAGTCACTCTAAAGACAACATGATAATGTACATGGGCTGTAAGTGTACATTATCATGTTGTCTTTACAGTGACTATCCTCCTTCAAGTGGCAATTACACAAGGGACAGTCACTGTAAAGGAAACATGATAATGTAGAGAAACATTGTCATTTGTATTTTCAACAGTGCCGAGAGAGATTCCCTCCGCGAAATCACAGCTACAATTTCTGAGTACGTTGGGTTTATTTTTCTTTTGTCATTATTATGTAATCTGGTATTCAGCTGTTACAGAGCTAAAATACCCAGAAATGAGGACATATCTGTGTTGAATTTATTGTTAGCAGCTTTGGTTATTTAGAAGTTTAATTTTATTTGTTCATCTTTCAAGCACAAATATTTTGTGGACCGTAACATCTTCATTGTTTCAGGTATGCAATGAAACAGCCCTAACTTGCAACTACCTTCACGGTACTTGTGTACATTATCATGTTGTCTTTACAGTGACTGTCCTCATTCAAGTGGCAATTACACAAGGGACAGTCACTGTGAGATGTCCTCATTTGTGACAAGGACAGTCACACATGAGGACATCTCACAGTGACTATCCCTTGTGTAATTTCCACTTGAATGTATTGCTATTCAACCACATTTATGGGCCCGTTTGGACCACAACACACAGTAGCATCTACAAAGAAGAATATCCCAGGTGTAACAAGTTGTAAGAATATACCAACAGTTCTAAGAAGTTCCCTAGCACATAGTAGCATCTACAAAGAAGAATATACAACATGAGGGCAGCCACTGTAAAGACAACATGATAATGTACACTCATTGTATGTGTACATTATCATGTTGTCTTTACAGTGACTGTCCTCATTCAAGTGGAAATTACACAAGGGACAATCACTGTGAGATGTCCTCATTTGTGACAAGGACAGTCACACATGAGGACATCTCACAGTGACTGTCCCTTGTGTAATTGCCACTTGAATGTATTGCTATTCAACCACATTTATGGGCCCGTTTGGACCGTGGCACATAGTAGCATCTACAGAGAAGAATATCCCAGGTGTAACAAGTTGTAAGAATATACCAACAGTTCTAAGAAGTTCCCTAGCACATAGTAGCATCTACAGAGAAGAATATGGGTCAACGAGGTTGACTTCAAAGCCATGCAATCTAATGGTAATAGTAATATCATAATTTGACATACTATCAGAAATAGTTCCTAAATAGACTATTCAATCTTATAAGAGATGGATTCATGAGAACTATTATTTATGAAATATGAGTCAATGACTTTAATTAAAAAATTTACACAATCTAATTCTTGTAAAAATATCAAAATTTGACACATTGAAAATACCTTCCAAAAGTATCGTTAATTGATTAATATGAATCACTACTCATGAAATATAATTTTATAAACCTAATCTAAAAACTACACAATAAAAATCTTAATAGCAATATTGTAAGAAACTATTCCCAAAAGCAAGCCTAACAAAATTTGATGAAAATAATTTTTGTTTCACTCAATTTTGACATTCACAACTTCCTCTTTTATTATAATAAGAAAAAAAATGTCTTTTTAGATATACCTCATGAACCATACTCGAATAATCTATCATTTTTCTTCTCAAAAACATATTTGCAGAGCCTGCTTCTTTTACTTGTTTGTACTTTTATCTCTCTGATGGAAAGGGTTCCTTCAGGACACATTTTTCCAAGTTCACTGCTTGAGATATTTGAGGAGGGTTCCCGTGCTTGAGTATCCATCCAACCCATATTCGAGTAGTTCTACAATTGCACAGTCTAAATTAATAATACTGACAATTGAATGACGAATGATAATACATAGAATTGATATAAACTAATCCTAAAAAAACTAAAACATTGTTAATATATTTATATTTCATAAATAAAATTGATATAAAAGATCTGGAAAGATACATTAAAAAATAGAAAAATAGTAATTTATAATAGAAGGAAACTTAAATTGCTATTTTAAAAAAAAACAAGAGTCTTAAATCTTATCATTTTGTTTCATTATCATCCATAAGTACACACCTCTAGCATAATAATTATATTTTACCACCCATAAAATGAAAAAAAGATTTTCACAAGAGAAATTGAAGCTAGATTATAAAAATGAACCATCTTATTGGAAACTGGAACTGTTATCATACCCAAAAGGACTACAAAATTTCACCTTATCATACCCAGATTGTTGCTTTGCCTGGCGGAGGGAAATTTGATCAGTAAAATTGACACAGAGTATGTTGTCTCCATTGTCATGCTGGATAACAAAACACCAACTTTAATGGGCATGTACTGTCCCTTGTGTAATTGCCACTTGAATGCATTGCTATTTGATGCAGGGGCATCCCTAATGCAAGCCAAAGACACCATGATTGAAGGAAGTTGCCATGAAGCCAAGGAGTCAAATCCTATCAATTGGAACATAAGATTTTCACCTTGGAGCTTTGAAGGATTGACTGGTGAAAGGTCCTTTTGATTGACAAATCAGAGTCTTTTTGAATGACAAATCAGAGTCTTTTTGAATGACAATAAATTAGAATAGGAGTTTTAGATGTTTTCTTGGTTTGTAATAAATATTAAGGATTGATTTTATCTCCTTATAAACATCCACTTGTTGGACACAAGACCCCTTGGTGACTTATAAACCTTGGGCATCTTTTGAGTCCTTGGATGAAATGAGCATAGTAAGTGTTTATTAGGTGTCTTTTAGATGTTGTTAAGAAGTTTGAAGGTCCAAAATAACTTTAATAAGGTTCCTAAAGTTTCACAACACATTTTTAACCTCTCGGCAAAGTTGTTTGCAAAGTTGTAATGCAACTTTAAAAGTTGCTTAGCAAAGTTGACATTTGTTGGATAAACTGTTCTAACCACCTAGATGGTTCAACCAATGTTTGGAGAGCCTATTTTAGGCTTCAAATGGTCGAAGACAGACAGAGAACCAGTATTGTAATCATTTTTCTTTCATAAAAAATAAAAATAACCCTGTTTTAGTGCATTTCTGGTGAAAAACGAACTCTGTACGGCTGTACGGATGGTGGTTGGATGATAAAATTTTCCTGGAAGTTGTAATAGTGACATCTGATGCTTTGGAAGTTGGTTTGATTGATTCTCTTTGTTTTATATCTAAGTTATTTCAAATTTTCTGTGCATTGTTTACAAACCCTCATTTTCAGGGTTTGACTGATGTAAAGACCTTAACTCACATTTCAACCATTGGAATTCCTTCTTCCTTGGTGGAATGAGAGTTAAGGATGTATATTTGTATATTCTAAAAGCCCTGAGGCAGGGGGTTGCATCTGCATTTGTTGAGAGCGAGCCCTAGATCAAAAACTACCATGTTTTTGGCTGGGAAGATGGTAATCAGAATAAAATTAGAAGCTTGCATCGTATTGAGGACTTGAAAACTTGTGCATTCTTATTTATCTGGATCAGGAGAACACTCCAAAACTCTGATCTTGGTTTCATACACCCATTTTCAATGCTTTGTTTTGGAACCCACACTTAAAAGCATGCATTAGGTCTGCGGACTCAATGAAGACATTGATATGCTGGAGTGGAGTCAGGGTCTGGGATGAGTTGGTGGTCTATTAGAAATCCAAAAAGGGTACTCAAAAAACATATAACTTCTTAGAGTCCTTTGGCAAGTTGCAGAGTTATGGCTGCAGAGTAGGTTTGGGAGACCTACTAGGGTCACTAGGTCAGTTTGTTATTTTGATGTCTTGGGTTGTTTAGATCACAACCAATGCATGATTCTTGTTATTTAGATGATATCTAAGGGGTTTCTAAGTTTTTCTGCAGGAAGTAAGATCTAGAACCTTAAAAGTCTCTTTTGATAGAAAATCAGGGAACTTGTCCCTAAAAAGAAATTTGTTATTGAATGGGATTGAGTCCATAAGTTGTTGTGTGATCCTTGAAACCTTCAACTTCATTACTTTGCAGAGTTTAAACATTAACCTATAGAAATCAGAGCCTAATTGATTGGTTGAGTCATTTTGGTGTCTTGAAGTGGGTTGGGACATAGATCCAAGTTTCTTGCTGACTACTCTGCATCACTATTGAACCACATTAATGCTTTTTTCCTTCAACAAATGAGGACAGTCACTGTAAAGACAACATGATAATGTACACTCACTATAAGGATAGTCACAAATGAGGAAATCTCAGAGTGATTATCCCTTGTGTAATTGTCGCTTGAATACATTGCTATTGAACCACATTAATGCTTTTTTCCTTCAAGTGGCAATTACACAAGGGACAGTCACTGTGAGATGTCCTCATTTGTGACAAGGACAGTCACACATGAGGACATCTCACAGTGACTGTCCCTTGTGTAATTGCCACTTGAATGTATTGCTATTCAACCACATTTATGGGCCTGTTTGGACCATGGCACACAATAGCATCTACAGAGAAGAATATCCCAGGTGTAACAAGTTGTAAGAATATACCAATAGTTCTAAGAAGTTCCCTAGCACATAGTAGCATCTACAGAGAAGAATATACAACATGAGGGCAGCCACTGTAAAGACAACATGATAATGTACACTCATTGTATGTGTACATTATCATGTTGTCTTTATAGTGACTGTCCTCATTCAAGTGGCAATTACAGAAGGGACAGTCATTGTGAGATGTCTTCATTTGTGACAAGGATAGTCACACATGAGGACATCTCACAGTGAT
Organism: Chamaecyparis obtusa; assembly: GCA_027943335.1. NCBI lineage: Eukaryota > Viridiplantae > Streptophyta > Pinopsida > Cupressales > Cupressaceae > Chamaecyparis > Chamaecyparis obtusa. Next base: position 98,955 of record BSBK01013178.1, on the reverse strand, counting down.
TGATTGTCCCTTGTGTAATTGCCACTTGAATGTATTGCTATTGAACCACATTAATGCTTTTCTTCTTCAACAAATGAGGACAGTCACTCTAAAGACAACATGATAATGTACACTCACTGTAAGGACAGTCACAAATGAGGACATCTCACAGTGACTATCCCTTGTGTGATTGCCACTTGAATGTATTGCTATTTAGCCACATTAATGCTTTTCTTCTTCAACAAATGAGGATAGTCACTCTAAAGACAACATGATAATGTACACTCACTGTAAGTGTACATTATCATGTTGTCTTTACAGTGACTGTCCTCCTTCAAGAGGCAATTACACAAGGGATTTTTGTTTTCATTTGTGTTTTCAACAGTGTCGTAACCCTCCACGAAATCACATCGGGATATAAGGGCAAAACAAACAAGAACGTTGTCATTTGTATTTTCAAGAGCGCCGAGAGAGATAAACAAACTTAAAACTTAGACTTAAGAAAGATGAAGGAAATGCTTCAAAAGGCCGATGCCCTAAACACGGGAAAACACAATACCACCATCAAATGATGCCCTAGTCACCGTATCAATGCTGCCAGCTCCGTACCAGTATGCTGACTGCTCACTTTCATCCTGTGATAAAGGTAACTTCATTAATCATACTTGAAATGGCAGCATACGAACTAAAGCTGATGAACATTTATAAACTAAAATTTTAAAACTACAGATTACAAATGTAGTAGTTTCATACGAAAAGAACTTGATGTCTAAAATTTACCATTAGAAGTATCCAAAGGAATACCACAGTACTGTTGAACTTGGAGAATCGGAGATGATCTAAACAGCAAGGTTCAATAGCTATAAGGACTGTTACACCATCTTTAGCATTTGAATACATTTTGTCCTTGGCTTCTAGTGGATCCTCAAAGACCCCCAATGACGTTTTCCCTACAATTATCAATTGTTTGTCAGTATGAGATATTAATAAATAAACATTAATCACAATATTAGGCAAACAATGTTCTTGATGTCTGAATCTAAATCACAGAAAGCTCTAATAAAGCAGTTCTCAGTTTCACATTAAACTAAGTTTCAATTTCAAATGGTTATAATAATTTTTGCAAGTTATAAGTAGCTGGTTACAGTATATGACATAAAAAGAAAAAAAATCATTTCTATTCTTTTCTTCTTTTTCTCTTTCAACGAAGCTTTTGCACCACACAAATGCATACCAAGAATTTCTCAGGAGGTTTCAAGACCATTGCATACCAAACTTCTTCTCTGTAGATGCTACTGTGTGTCGTGGTCCAAACGGGCCCATAAATGTGGTTGAATAACAATACATTCAAGTGGAAATTACACAAGGGACAGTGACTGTGAGATGTCCTCATGTGTGACTGTCCTTGTCACAAATGAGGACATCTCACAGTGACTGTCCCTTGTGTAATTTCCACTTGAATGAGGACAGTCACTGTAAAGAAAACATGATAATGTACACATACAATGAGTGTACATTATCATGTTGTCTTTACAGTGACTGCCCTCATGTTGTATATTCTTCTTTGTAGATGCTACTGTGTGCTAGGGAACTTCTTAGAACTATTGGTATATTCTTAGAGCTTGTTACACCTGGGATATTCTTCTCTGTAGATGCTACTGTGTGCCGTGGTCCAAATGGGCCCATAAATGTGGTTGAATAGAAATACATTCAAGTGGCAATTACATATATTATAATGTATCTGTCTAGTCCTCATGACTGCTCATAACAGTACAAGTGATATTTTTTTGGGAGTGGGGAAAGGTTCGAGACTTTCACCTGTATGAAGAATCCTTTCTACCTAACACAAAAATGCACCCCATAAAACATCTGATTGGTTCGAGTATCTTTGAACTATTTGGGTCTATTGACAACACTAGACCAGTGTATACAGAATGACTAATTTCATGCAAGACAATGTGATGCAGAGTGGTCAGCAAGAAACTTGGTCTTAAGCCCCAACCCACTTCAAGACACCAAAATGTTACACCTAAGCAATTTAGCCTCTGATTCTATCAGACCAGTTTAAAATCTCTGTACTAGAGGGACTTCAAAGGTTTCAAGATACTTCTAACACCTTATTGACTCAATCCCAACCAAGACCAAATTTCCTTTTAGGGACAAGTTCCCTAATTTTCTACCAAAAGAGACTTTATTGATCCTAGGCTTTGCCAACCCAATAAAACATTTGAAAACTCTTAAGATTCCCTAAAACATGCAAAATCATGCATTGGTTGTGTTCCAAACAACCCAAGACATCAAAATCACAAATAGACCTAGTGACTCTAGTAGGTCTCCAAAACCTGTTCTGCAGCAATAACTCTTCAATTTGACAAAGGACCTTATGAACTTATATGTTTTTTGAGTACCCTTTTTGATGTTCTAACAATCCTCCAACTCCCAGACCCTGACTCCAGTCCAGCATATCAATGTCCTTATTGAGTCCGCAGACCTAATGCATGCCTTTGGGTGTGGGTTCCAAAATAAGGCATTGAAAATGGGTGCATGAAACCAAGATCAGAGTTTGAAGATGTCCACCATGCTCTAAAGATCTATATTCAACAAGGGTTGAGGTCCTTTACTTGCCGCTACCCTCTGATCTTGCATAATCCATCAACTCCTAGTCAAGAACATTGAGATTCTTGACCTAGGGCTTGCTCTCAAAATTCTCTGGCTTAGTATCCTATTCCAAAGCTTTTAAAATATGAAAATAAACCCCCTTAACTTGCATTTTACAAAGAACGGAGGATATCCTATGGTTTATTTGCAAGTTAAGGCCATTTGAATGCAATAACCCAAAAAATGAGGGTTTGACAGAACAACAGATAAGAAAAAGGAATAACTTTGATATAAGGTGTCTTGAATCTACCAAATAAACTCTCAAAGCATAAGATATAAATACTCTAACTTCCACACTGGTCTGCCCTCCCTTTCACATCCATACACTATACAGTCCTTGAAGGAAATGCACAGAAAATGCTCTGAAATAGTGGCTCTATCTGACAGAGAGTCCATGCTAGGCTTCATGACTAACCTAGAGCACATTCCTTGTTATGAAGGAAGTTTGAATGGTGAAGAACTTATGGAATGGATAGAGGACCTAGATAACCATTTTGACTACAAGTATCTTATTAATAACCATTTTGACTACAAGTATCTTATGGATAGAGGACCTTGATAACCATTTTGACTCATTTAGTATCTTATTGAGCTTCACTTTGTTTCGAGAATATAGTTAACACGCAACATTCATCAATATGAAAATAAACACATAATTCATGAACATTCATTAGCACATAATTAAATTCATTGAGACATAAAATTCAGTCATTATCAATTAAGGTATTTAGATGACAATCATTTCTTTTTTCTCTTTCTAATTTTTTTTTCTATGTAAGCTCTAAGAGGAGCATCAGTGTTATCATCAATACCCCCCTCATCAATTGTTTTGTTCTCTCTTCTTGATGATCTCAAATTCCTATGCTGCTGCAAAGGGGGGTCCTCTACAATAACAAATAAAAGAGTTAAATTTAAAATATTTAATTATAATTGTTACAAGTATTTAATTATTTTAAAGAACATAACTGTGGCGCTCTTTAATTACCTGATCTAGCCACATCATTTTGTCTAGACTCAACCTCAACATGCTCATGAGCACCGACCCCTCGATCCTCTACAGTTGCTATAGAAAATATTACATTAATCCAAACACCAATTGTAATTACATATAAAAATTTTAATAGCAAATGTATACCTCCACCACTAGGATGCACATCATGCGAACCTTCATTATGCATAGATTGTGTAGAAGGATTGTCAGGCTGCATTCCAATATCCTACACATTGTTATCATTTCTTTCTTAAAATAGATATACTCACTTTATATTAGAACTTAACATCAAATAGACTAATTGGTAAAGTATTCAATTTGAAATAAATTTCATTTAGCTTATTTACCTGTGGCTCAGATGCATCATTATTTGAACCTTGCACACTGATTTCAACTCATAGCCGTTTAGCCACGGCTCTATAGCCTTGTTGGAAGCCAATTCTCTTGTCCTCTTCTATGAGGCATCTATTGAACTCTGACCCCTACATTTTTTCTTGGTATGGTGAATTTTACTTGCATTGTTTGATCAAAAAAAATTTCCTTGCAATATATAAAAAAATTGATACAAGTTTTCATTTACTAATACTTACAACTCGTGCTTGAAGTTTGGAAAAACCACCAAAGCCGAGCTTGTGTGTCCCGTGCTTTTCTAATCTTGCCTTTGTTGCCTTTGATGTGTCAGGCAATCTATGAAAAGTTTGAAATATGTTAGAGACCAGTACAGGAAAAATTTAGAGGTTAATTAGTACATAATTACAAGAAAAATTTAGAGGTTAATTAGTACATAATTACATTCTCAAAAGTATCACATACCTTGCTCTACTCTCTACTGGCGTAATTCCTTTTTTCATGTTGGCTTTATACTTTCCATCCAAAATCAAAGCCTGCCACTCAGCCTCAAGAACACAGGGCGGACGCTCGTGCCTTAGGTTAACCTCTAAATATTTCCTGTACTGGTCCCTAATATACTTCAAACATAAACCAGCTTTTCCAAGGAGCTTGTTTCTCTCGAATGCACGAGGTCTAAAAAGCTGGGTCATACTATGTACAAGATCATCCTTCAATTTTTATCTTGGTTATTCCACCTTTTAAGTAAAAAAAAACATGTTAGACTCATAAATGAAGAGAAGCTACCTTTAATATAGTTCAAGAAATTGATGAAAAGGAAAACTATTCTAGCAATGATATGAAATCAAAATAGTGGTTTGGGGTTTTAGTTAGGATATGATGTTCCACCATGTACGTAGGGTGGGCCCGAATATCCGCAAACACTCGTCACCAAGTTTTCACCAAAAAATATCATTCCTTACAAAATAATCATGGGATCATTAGTCGATGAAGAGTGATCAAAAACTAAATTACTATTATATCACTATAGAATAATAATAACTTTAAAGTACCTGGAACTTTGGCTACTTTTAAGGGAATGCCTTCATCGTCGCTGATGATCAATACGCAATCCTTCACCGTTCCCGTACTAGGAACATGGGAACATCCAGGAAATGATGTTGCATCGGGACTTGTTGCATCTCCTATTGCAAAAAATGAAAACCATTATCAAATGCCTCCAAGAAATAATACTTCAAGGGAAATAAATTGGTGCAGAGCACCCATGGTACAAACACAATCAAGGGATCTACATCGTAAACACATAACACTTAAACACATAACAAAAGAGAGAAAAAGAGGGATTTGTGTACCAGTAGATGGTGCAACAGTTGGTGCATTTAGGCTGTGTGTTGTTGACATGGCAGTCGGCAAGACATTTGTGGCTGTCCTGGATGGAGGCGGCATTGTCATATCATCATGGAAAGGAGCTGAAGAATAAAATTGTTAGAGCATGCATAAATATAGAACGCGTGGACTAGCATGGACAAGATTGTTAGAGCATTAAAAAAAAAGATTGTTCGAGCATGTATTGTCAATGATTATGATCATTCCTATATATATTCAGTGGAAAACACAAGTGGGGAATGGAACATGTGATCTACCTGAACCACTTGTAGTACCGGCCTCGTCATGGGAATGGGGTTCAAAATTACGCAAATAACTCTGTAAAGACAATGCATCCATATTTTAATTAATGTCATAAAAGAGCATAACATAAAAACCATTATTGAACTCTTGTAATAATTAAAAATTTCATTAATACTTACTTTAAAGTTTTCAGAAGTGCACAACAACTCAGTTGCCCTGTCTTTTATTTCCTGAGTCTGAGGATGTATGGATACCAAACGTAGAAATTCTTTCCCAATTTTCTTTAGCATCTTTTTAATGGAACCGATCGGGTCATCGGTCTCTGCTAAATCAATAAAAAAAGGGTCCACAAGGGGGGACTCCTGAGGGACTGCAGGTTGCTTTCCCTCTCTCCGACCACCAGCCCTCTGTGACAACAATAGTATTAGTATTATCAAAATTACTCCAAAACAATGAAGAAACTAACATTAAAAAAATAACATTTTGCTTCTATCTAGTTTGCACAATTACAATGAGTTTTACCTGCTCATGTGTAGATGAGCTAGGAATATCATCACCATCACCTTTGGGCGGTTGCTCCATATTGTGCCCCTGTGTCAAAGATCAAGTATAAAAATGTTAGCCAAAAATTTAATAACTAAATGGTATGTTGGAGTCATTGATTAGAAGTTGGTTTAATAGTATGTACCACCCCAATGATAGTAGCCTCGTTTGTATCTATGCAGTTCAAATTGTAATCAATAAGCAGCTCTTCCCCTGCACGTATTGATTTTATCACACAGATGAATACATGATTTCCCTCGCGTGCCTCAAATATGCAATTGGGTTGCTTTATAGTTGACCCAGGTCGTGTACTATTTATAAAACCTGCAATATTCCCTGTTGCTTTTGGCCTTCCATCAATGTATATAGCCACACTTTTACTCTGATTATTGTCTTGCTGTTGTATATAATTTGCCGAGAGTGCATACCTACACATACTTTTTTTATATTAAACAATATGCATCCAACTTTTGTAATCGTAACATGGTCCAACATACTCCATCAATTCAGAAACTTTGTTGTAAGACACCTTTATGCCATCCATAGAAAATAGGCCCAAACCATGTAATGATGATGGTGCTATGCGATATATCCTCTCATTAACACAAAAATTAGTGTTTATTGGAGGAAGTTCCTTGGGTACCCAATGTTTCTGTAGATGTTGGTACCTCAAGGGCACCTCGATGTCGCCTTTCATCTCATCATCATAAGAACATGACCCCCCTTGAGCAAGGAAAAATTTCATGTGTTTATTGAATTTCCTTCTAGTCCTTTGACCTCTAGTTAATCTCCCTATTCTAGATAAACTGCATGTCTCACTTTCCTCTTCTATTCCTATATTTCCCTCACTCGAGGAAGACACTTCTGACAAATACCTATTTGCTGGTACCTACAAATGGGAGAGATCTTAGAAGACATCAATCTTACTATTGATAAGTGTATTAAATAGACTTTCTATAAGGTGTATTGACTTATAGCTGTCGATCCATGAGACTGTGCGGGATGCTCTTGAAAGGGGTTCAATTTCCTGCAAATGTAATTCAATTATCGTGAGCATAATCACATCATAATCATAATCACATCCATCATAAGCATCACATAAAAATTAAAAACATTAAAACGTACACATTATAACACTTAAATCAGGCTCACATTATAAGCCTGCTAGGGAAGTAGGCCTACTGAAGGGCTAAAACTGGGTTTTTGTATCAGCTGATGAGTTGAGGGCTTAGTAACCTTGGGGACATGCTATTTGAAGTTGTTTGATGTGTGTGGTGGAGGTGGAGGAAACACCTAGTTAAGGTGAAGTCAAGTTTGGAGCCTATTGAGGCATTGTGAGCATTTGATAGTTTGTTGATTAGATTGCTTGGATGAATCCATTGGATGGATTGAGGGACATTGGGATTATTCCAAAGATGTAGAATGCTAAGGTGGCATAAGGATTTGGTGTGCACTCTGATAGGTTATGGAGTTGGCTTGGATCAAGGAGAGTGATCTTATGAAGATGCTTGGTTGGTGTTGTGAGAACACTTACAAATGCTTTTGACCTGAAAGAAAATAAGGCTCAATACATTCATGCATCAATATGTGTTTTAAATAGTTTTATTTAATTAATTTAGATTAATAGTTAATTTAGATTAGCAGTATTCTATTTGTAGTTGAAACTTGTAGCTTTTAAATAGATAATGAATAAACTATGTAACCATTTAAGATAAATATATTTCTATCAAGAAATGAATATTAAATACATTAAGGATTGATGGCATAACTTTAAATTTCATCATCATCATCCTCATCATCATCATCATCATCATCATCATCATCATCATCCTCGTCATCCTCGTCATCATCGTCGTCATCATCATCGTCATTGTCGTCGTTGTCGTCATCATCAACATCATCATCATCAACATCAACATTATCTTCATCATCATCATCAGTAGCAGCATCATCGTCATCATCTTCTTCTTCTTCTTCATGAAAATTTATCTCAGGAACATCATCCAATAATTGTCGATCGTGATCATCATCTACATCATCTTCTACTTCTTCGGTATCTTCTTCTTCCATCGCATTATACTTTATCGGCCTTCCTCTCAGTTCATGTCTAACAACAAATGACCAACCCAGTTTATGTGAAACCTCTGAGTAAAATACCTGCTCACATTGGCTTGGAAGAACATAGGGCTCATCCCCAACTGGCTCAAATGACCTTGTATTAACCATTGTAAATCCATTATCATGTTCAATAATAGTTCTATTAGGATCATTTGGATTAAGTCGTAGCCTGTACCATTTGACAACGAAGAGTACTAATTTGAAGGAACTAAAGTCGCACTCAAGTATATCATCCAAAATGCCATAGTATTGATTTTTAGACTCTTGAGGATCTAAGTCATTTCTAGATGAAATATTAGTCACTTGAAAGACTGCAGTTATTCCAGAATCACAAGTTTTCTTCGTGTCATCCAACACTTTGACGCGAAATTTTTGACCATTAGAGAACATACCCTTGTGGTGTTTAACCTGCAATAATATGTGAAACATGTCAAAATTATTATATCGTGAGTTGATAAACATACGGGTGATTAATAATTTTGTACGTACTTGGAAATCTCTTAAACCATATGCTAAATCTATTTCCCTTTGCGTAACATTAGAATCTCCATTATGATGAGCTTCTTTAACCAATGAAGATACACCTTACGATGTTAATGTGTGATCAGAATGTTGACATCGTTCAATCCATACCGTCATCCAATCAAGATTGTTTGCAATATACAAATATAGTGCATCCCACTCTCGAGCAACTGTACAAAAAAAAAATAGATGACTTACAACCGATTTATTTTGAAGATTAAGAAATAATTTATTACAATAACATCTTATAATTTATTACCTTTCACTTTCCTCAATCTACCTTTCCCCATCAAGTACCCCCCTTTGAATTTTTTAAAAGGGTCGAGATCCCAAATGCGATCTACATGGATATTTGAAGCAAACTTAGGAAGATATTCAGTAATGTACACCATAGTCTGGTATACCATGTATCCCTCTACCATAGAACCCTCAGGATGTGCTCTTTGTCGAACCAAAGCCTTCAAAGATTTCAAGTGCCTCTCAACCATCCACATTGACCTAGTGTGTGCAGGTCCACACAATTCAATCTCCTCAACTTGGTGTATGAGGTAGTGTTCTTGTGCATTGAAAAAAGTTGGAGGTAGACACTTTTGCATTTCACACAGTAAATGAGGAATTCTTCTCTTCCAATAGTTTATATCTTCTTTATGGATTTCTTTAGATGACAACCACCTACATTAAGAGATTCAAGTCACAAAAAATATATAAATACGAGACTTTACAAAATAATATACAATAGATTACATAGCAAGAAAAACAAATCGTGAATATAATAAATATATACAACAAATTGAACAGATATTACTGCTTACCTCATGTATTTTCCAAGATCATATATCACTTGTTTGATGTTATTGTTGAAGTGCTCTGGGAGAGATAGAGGTAGCACGTACTGCAGTAATTATAAACTAATCATTTCATTATTTTCTAACATAACATAATGAATAGTACACGTAGTTTATGAATATATTGTAAATACAGAAGAACATAACTTACCTTGATGAAAGTATGCCAATCATGCATTTTGAGCCCTGGCCCAAATTCACTTTTCTTTGATATGAGATTTCTTATGTTCCCAGCAAATCCTGTGGGAAATCAAATTTTTCGTATGACTTCTTTTATGGCATCACTTTGCTGCTCCATTAATAACCAAGGAAGGGCACTTATATTAATCTGATCTCTATTGCTATTTGAGTGAATGAAATTCTTCAGTGCATGATTGGATTCATGAATGTCATTACAAATTTTGACAATTTTTTCTTTGTCACGCCTTCCATCTAGTATTTTCCACAATGTCTCTATTATATTCTTTCCAACATGCATAAGATCAAACAAATGCACAATTTGTAGGTCCTTGTAGTAGGGAAACCTACTAAATTATCTGGGATAGCTTTTTAGTCCCTTTGGAAGGTTGTCAGTAGTGCCTTGACGACCTTCACGATCATCAATTACATAATTAGTAAACAAAAATCACAATAGAAATATATAAATTACAAACATAAACCATTAAGTGGAACGACATTACCTCATCGATTAATTCTATTATATTCCAACTTCCATAGGCGAGGTGTCATTCTTCATGGCTTTGATGTAGTCTCTTCTTTCCCATTGAAAAGATGTTTTTCCATACTTCGATACTTATGATTCCTGTGGAGGAAGTGTCTGTACTCATCAAACACATGCTTTCCTAAACTTTTTGAATGACGAGATTTCATCTTTGGACCACAAACTGGACATGCAAATTTTCCCTTTGTTTGAAGACCTACAAGATAATGATATAATTGGATTATTAAATATGTTGATTTTTATAATTAGAATTATCATGCGCAACATGAATTCACTATAACATACCACAAAAATGTGTTAGCCCTGGGGCATCATGTATTGTCCATACAAGTATTGCATGGAATTGAAATTATCTTTGTCCTATTGGTCTAGACACGTCATACATAGTGACACCGTTCCATAACTCCACCAACTCGTCAATAAGAGGCTCAATATATACATTCATATCTTTAACTTGATATTTACCTACTTGAATGAACAGTAACATTACATAATTATTGTGACCATTTTACTGTAAGATTTGTAAGTACATGTAAATTAATAACTATCAAATGATAAAATACCTGGAACAATCATTGCCAACATAATGTGCTCCCTCTTTATTGACATCCACGGAGGAATGTTATTGTTGATAACAAAAATAGGCCACACCGAGCAAACAGATCTCATCTCTCCAAATGGATTGACACCATCCGCTGCCAATGAAAGCCTGAGATTACGAGGTTCTTCTTTGAAGTGTTGCCACTTTTCCTCTATGTGCATAAATGCCGAACCATCCACAGGGATTTGAATAATGTCATCTTGACTTCTATTGCGTGCATGGTAATCCATAAATTGTGCCAAGCTAGTACACCTGAATAATTGTCGCATCCGTGGAATAATGGGGATGTAATGAAGAACCTTGTGAGGCACCTTTTTTGTTATTCGATCTGTTTGATATCTACTCGTATGACATACAGGGCATTGTGTTGCAAATTCATGTTCTTTATAATATATAATATGATCATTGGGACAAGCATGTATTGCTTGATACTCCATTCCAATATCTTTCATAATAGTAGATAATTCTCGATATGAGCGAGGTAGAATATTTGATGGTGGTAACAAAAACTCGCCTATCAATCTACAGCAAAAAATATAAGTTGTTAATATAAACAATATTAGTGGTACATTATTCACCCTTTGTTAACTATAAAGACATATATGACATACCTTAACATACGTGACATTGTTATGTTGGATAAACCATTCATAACCTTCAAGTTCAACAACAACAATATAGCAAAGAGAAGAGTTGTTTGGGAGTCTTTGTATAGGGGCTCGAATGCCTTCTCAAGTAGAGGTACATCGAGGCTATCATCATCATCATGATCAGATCCGCTTGGACTAAATGTGTCATGGATCAATGTATTTATACCATCATCTTCAATTGTGTTTTCTGGCGCATGATCGTCATCTTCCATGGGATCATTATCTTCACCTTGGATATTCGCACCCCCATGTTCCTCCATATCATGTACTTCCTTGGGGAGATCAACCTATATAAAATTGATTAACATAAATAAACCATGATCTTCAACTCATCATCAAGTGATTTCATATGTATATAAATTGTTAAAATGATATAATGAACAACTTACCAGTGGATGATATTCATGCCCCCCTTCAATGTGACCATTCTCCCTACAATGTCTGTTAACTGTTTTGATTAGCAGTCTTCTACGGTTTAAGCCCTTACAAATTTTGTAGGGACAATAACATTTTCCATCACCTTTTCTTTTCAAGTTAGACCACAATCTAGCGATTGTCTCCCTATTTTGTTCTTCACTTATATTATCTGACATGATCGTTCTTCGCAAGAAGCAAAAATTGGGCTATGAAAACTTCGGTCTACAACTTTCAGTGACTAAGCAAAATTGTCAAAAGTACACAAATCTTCTTAGACCTAGTTAAATCCTTTAATATTTTAAAAGTCTAGTTAAAATATACATTAGATTAAAAAATATACAATTTTCATGCCTGAGCGCGCGGCTACGACTAGTGCAATGGTCTTCTTGCTTAGCTCTAGAAGCTCTCTAGCAATCAAAACATATAAGCTACAAGGCCTAACAGCAATTTCAAAACATATAAGCTACAAGGCAAGACATATTACATGACATGGCAAAAGGATTAAAATATACATTAGATTAAAATATATACAATTTTCAAACCTGAGCGTGCGGCTATAACTCGTGCAATGGTCTTCTTGCTTAGCTCTAGAAGCTCTCCAGCAATAAAAACATATAAGCTATTAGAATTCATTAACTTTCTATAATTGGAAAACTCTATTTGATATTAGACCGTAAACTACTACTATTCTCTCCATAAGAACTAAGTACAAAATTCTTTCAAGTTCACATCCATGATTCCCTTTAGATTAAAATATACAGCAAAAATAAGCTAAAAGTCTAGTTAAAATATACATTAGATTAAAAAATATACAATTTTCAAACCTGAGCGCGCGGCTATAACTCGTGCAATGGTCTTCTTGCTTAGCTTTAGAAGCTCTCCAGCAATCAAAACATATAAGCTACAAGGCCTAATAGCAATTTCAAAACAAGGGTCATCAAAAGAACCAAAAACAATGTGTGCAAACAATACCTTGTGAAGTGGTATAGACAATTAGAAGATGCTACTATGTGCTAGGGAACTTCTTAGAACTGTTGGTATATTCTTACAACTTGTTACACCTAGGATATTCTTCTCTGTAGATGCTACTGTGTACCATGGTCCAAACGGGCCCATAAATGTGGTTGAATAGCAATACATTCAAGTGGAAATTACACAAGGGACAGTCACTGTGAGATATCCTCATGTGTGACTGTCCTTGTCACAAATGAGGACATCTCACAGTGACTGTCCCTTGTGTAATTGCCACTTGAATGAGGTCAATCACTGTAAAGACAACATGATAATGTACACATACAATGAGTGTACATTATCATGTTGTCTTTACAGTGGCTGCCCTCATGTTGTATATCCTTCTCTGTAGATGCTACTACGTGCTAGGGAACTTCTTAGAACTGTTGGTATATTCTTACAACTTGTTACACCTGGGATATTCTTCTCTGTAGATGCTACTGTGTGTCGTGGTCCAAATGGGCCCATAAATGTGGTTGAATAGCAATACATTCAAGTGGCAATTACACAAGGGATAGTCACTGTGAGATGTCCTCATGTGTGACTGTCCTTGTCACAAATGAGGACATCTCACAGTGACTGTCCCTTGTGTAATTGCCACTTGAATGAGGAACAAGGAGGAAGTGATACAATAATAGGGGGGTGATCATTTTAAAATGTGTTGGACACAAATCTGTCCTCATTTTTGGGTATTTTAGCTCTCTAACAGCTGAATACCAGATTAAATAATAATGACAAAAGAAAAATAAACCCAATGTACTCAGAAATTGTAGCTGTGATTTTGCAGAGGGAATCTCTCTCGGCGCTGTTGAAAACACAAATGACAACCCGCTTGATTTTGCGGAGGGAATCTCTCTCGGTGCTATTCAAAACACAAATGACAACCCGCTTTGTTCAAAACACAAATGATAACCCGCTTGATTTCGCGGAGGGAATCTCTCTCGGCGCTGTTGAAAACACAAATGACAACGTTCCTTTTTTTTTTTGCACTTATATCCCAACCAACATAAGGTCCATTTGTAATACAACATGATAATGTACACTTACAGTGAGTGTACATTATCATGTTGTCCTTAGAGTGACTATCCTCATTTGTTGAAGAAGAAAAGCATTAATGTGGTTGAATAGCAATACATTCAAGTGGAAATTACACAAGGGACAGTCACTATGAGATGTCCTCATTTGTGACTGTCCTTACAGTGAGTGTACATTATCATGGTGTCTTTAGAGTGACTGTCCTCATTTGTTGAAGAAGAAAAGCATTAATGTGGTTCAATAGCAATACATTCAAGTGGCAATTACACAAGGGACAATCACTGTGAGATGTCCTCATGTGTGACTGTCCTTGTCACAAATGAGGACATCTCACAATGACTGTCCCTTGTGTAATTCAAGTGGCAATTACACAAGGGACAGTCACTGTGAGATGTCCTCATTTGTGACTGTCCTTACAATGAGTGTACATTATCATGTTGTCTTTAGAGTGACTGTCCTCATTTGTTGAAGAAGAAAAGCATTAATGTGGTTCAATAGCAATACATTCAAGTGGCAATTACACAAGGGACAATGTCATGAGCCGTGACATATTGAACTTAGTATAATAATAAAATGATTAGATGATATATAATAATCTATTATTAACGGTATATAACAATAATATATAATTATTATCAAAAGATAATAATAATATATAGTTAGCATAATAAGTAATATGTTAATTAAATAATATTAAAATATTAATAAATAATATAATTATGATTATAATTATAATATAAATTAATAATAAATAATTATTAATAAATTATATATATTATATTATAATAATATATTAAGTAATAATATTAAATCAATTATTGATATAATAATTTTAATATATAAATAATATTAATAAACCTCTCAATATAAAACAATATGTTATCACTATAATAATATTTATTATAATATTATTAATATTACTAACATCATTAATTATAATATTTAATAATAACAATAACATTAATAATAATAATAATAATAACGTTTAAAGCAATATCGAATATCTATAATCGATATACATCTACATTAAACATCTACATTATCTATCACGATGAGGAATGAAGAAGTGATACAACAATCACTAGTCATTACACATCGATACCATGAGAGGATGATTAATGAACCAAATACTATGAAGTCAAGATCAACATGATATGAATAAGGGATAGGTCGCTATGTGTTTCAGAAGATGTATTGATAAGCAAGAAGGATAACCATTCATATATTATAAATAATCATTAATTGCACAAGTTTAGACAATGACATATCTGATAAAGCAATATCAAACATGAAGACCCGCTAGCAAATATGCACCATCAATTCCTATGTTATCATGACAATAACATAAACTAGATTGAATTCTACTATCTATATCAATAGACACCACATAGGAGGATATCGACTAAAGGATTGAAAGATTATCGATTGTCTGAGATAAACCACATCTTGTAGAAACACAAAAGCATCAGTGATTATATCACAAGCTATTGATGAATGAGGCATCAGTCATGGATAATAAGTACAATGTATCCTTAAGTATTAACAGGAATGGAAGTCAATTTGAAGATCAAACTCCATTACTAGCAATCAACCAATAAATGGACAATTATCAGAAAATGATATCGACTTATATCAGAGTAGAAAGATTGGATATAATCATAACAATATGGGATAAGGCAAGAGTTAATATCGATTGACTAAATACTAATGATAGTTAGACCAGACTAATACAAACACAATGGATGTTAACTATTGGTTGCACTACCAATTAGGGAAGATTACCTTCATAAAAAGATTTGATATTGAGTCAATCTGGGAGTTATCTATGATCATAAAATAATGAAATAATATTATGTGAACTGTCGGATTATGGAAAGGTGTGATTAACAAAGGGACATGGAGGAAGAAACAAGACACGTCTCATTCATAGCATCTCTTCATTTGTTAAAGACAATATAAGAATGCATTCTCGTCAGTCACTCAAGGCATCATTAGAACTTTATTTACTTATCCATATTTGGATATACTCAATAGAGCATCTGCCTTTGGCAGTTTGGTTTCAAGTTTATCATTGCAGATCAGAGACAACACCATGATTGCACAGATAGAAAGGATAGTCAAAAACAGCATCAATATTTGAAGTTGCAAGCATATAATTCAGAATCTGAAATAGCAACATATCACTCATAGCGATATTACACATTTGCATAATTACATCATCATATCAGACACAGCAAATACATTGCTGTAAGCAATACTTATTGATTGTATATCGATATTGTTTATATCAGACATACCATCATTATACTATCACTATAAGTGATAGGAAACATCATATTCATAGCATATTTCATATCATTATATCCGACAGTGCTATTAAACATATTGGTATCAATATCATCTTGCACACATATTGTGATTGAATCTGAAATAGCGGTTGATATCTTAAGTAACCTCCATTACTTAGTTTAATTGTAAGTATCTGATAGAGTAAGTCTGAGAAGTGGAGTAATTGTTCATGTTTTCCAAGTTAGCCAAAAAGGGGACATTACAGACAATCACTATGAGATGTCCTCATGTGTGACTGTCCTTGTCACAAATGAGGACATCTCACAATTACTGTCCCTTGTGTAATTCAAGTGGCAATTACACAAGGGACAGTCACTGTGAGATGTCCCCATTTGTGACTGTCCTTATAGTGAGTGTACATTATCATGTTGTCTTTAGAGTGACTGTCCTCATTTGTTGAAGAAGAAAAGCATTAATGTGGTTCAATAGCAATACATTCAAGTGACAATTACACAAGGGACAATCACTGTGAGATGTCCTCATGTGTGACTATCCTTGTCACAAATGAGGACATCTCACAATGACTATCCCTTATGTAATTCAAGTAGAAATTACACAAGGGACAGTCACTGTGAGATGTCCTCATTTGTGACTGTCCTTACAGTGAGTGTACATTATCATGTTGTCTTTAGAGTGACTGTCCTCATTTGTTGAAGAAGAAAAGCATTAATGTGGTTCAATAGCAATACATTCAAGTGGAAATTACACAAGGGACAATCACTATGAGATGTCCTCATGTGTGACTGTCCTTGTCACAAATGAGGACATCTCACAATGACTATCCCTTGTGTAATTCAAGCAGCAATTACACAAGGGACAGTCACTGTGAGATGTCCTCATTTGTGACTATCCTTACAGTGAGTGTACATTATCATGTTGTCTTTAGAGTGACTGTCCTCATTTGTTGAAGAAGAAAAGCATTAATGTGGTTCAATAGCAATACATTCAAGTGGCAATTACACAAGGGACAGTCACTGTGAGATGT
The DNA here is from genome assembly GCA_027943335.1 of Chamaecyparis obtusa. NCBI lineage: Eukaryota > Viridiplantae > Streptophyta > Pinopsida > Cupressales > Cupressaceae > Chamaecyparis > Chamaecyparis obtusa. The sequence continues at coordinate 81,553 of BSBK01013178.1, read as the reverse complement.
CCTCATTTGTGACTGTCCTTACAGTGAGTGTACATTATCATGTTGTCTTTAGAGTGACTGTCCTCATTTGTTGAAGAAGAAAAGCATTAATGTGGTTCAATAGCAATGCATTCAAGTGGCAATTACACAAGGGACAATCGATCACTGTGAGATGTCCTCATGTGTGACCTTTGTGAAGGCAAGTGCCAATTTGTAGCCAAGTTACCAATATTGTGGCAAAAGTGGGAATGAAGCATTTAGGGGTCAAATTGGGCAAAGAAGTGTAGAAGTGGCCTATGTGAGGTCTAAATAGCCTAACTAAGTCATGGTTAGGGTCTTATGGTGTTTGAACAATAAGTTTTGAACCAAAATCCCAAAGGTTGTAACAAGTTGTCAATGTTGTCATTCACAACATTGACAACATTTGTGCAAGGGAGCATTTTCGAGTAAGATGGTTATGTAACTATATGAAACCATTGAATTAGGCATCAGATCAACTATAAGAGGCCTCCATCGATCTGTGCAAAAGGTTGGGGGGAAAAACATTTGGAATTAAGAAGATTTGTAGAGTAACACGGTTTTAGTGAATTCTTGAGTTTTTTTGTTTCTTTATTTTCAGTTGATTAATGGATTAGATAGCTCGCAGTGTCTATTGGAAAAGTTAGTGCAAGTTGTTTTTTTATTCTGTGTTGTGTTTTTTTTTGAGTTTTGAAGCATTCCAACTAGTTTTTTAATTCTTTTGTTAAGTACCCTATCATTGGTTTGAACTAGGCAGGTTGAACAAATGGAGTCTTAGCTCATCATTCCATTGTCAATTTTGTACGGGCTCTTGGAATGGGTGAGGAGACTCCATGTACTATATGTTTGGAAGGAGGGGCCCTGGGAAGCTCATTTTCTATGTTTGCAATGATGTCCTAGGTGAGTCAGTTGAGCACAGTTAGGGATGACAAATCATTACAAGAAGATTACAACAAGTTGAATGCATTGGTTGCTTCAACTAAAATCTCATGGAGAGGTAGACACACATCTAAAGAAGCCCCAAGTCAAATTAGAAGATTGGGTGAGTTTCTTTGGCTGCTAAGAAAACAAACTCTTAGTCAGATTGTCCAAGTTGTGTCAAAATACTTGTTTTCAGGCATGGCTGTAGCAGTTGGTGTACAAAAAATCTAGGAGGAGAAGACCTTAGATATCTTGGAGTTCTCAATAAAGGGCATCTGAATCCTAAGCCCTTTAGGTGGCTTAATATAAACAAAAAGGCTTGACAAAGGCCTAATTGCTAGCAGCCTATTTTTGGGTGCAATTGGCATGGTTTGATGAACCGGATTGAAGTACTGATGAAAAGTATAGGTGAAGGAGTAATATTGAAACCAATAGAGGTCCTAGTGGCCAGCCTCTCCATGGAGTAAATTTCTAGTTGAATGTGTTTCAATTTGTGAAGACAAGACTAGGAGTGTCCTAGTAGCTAGATTGGTATTGAGCAGAGTTCGTTGTATTTCTTGTTGGTGTGCACTAGTTGAAGGAGTGGGATCTTGGGTAGAGATACCTAAAGAGTGTAGGGATAGTTAAGTACCCTATCAAGTCAAAACATTGGCCTAAAGAGACCCTAGTGAAGGATAGAGAGTGAGCAAGACAAAGTGTTACATCAATTAACAAGATCATTTTTTGGTAATTGTGTACATTATCATGTTGTCTTTACAGTGACTGTCCTCATTTGTTGAAGAAGAAAAGCATTAATGTGGTTCAATATCAATACATTCAAGTGGAAATTACACAAGGGAATATCACTATGAGATGTCCTAAGTGTGACTATCCTTGTCACAAATGAGGACATCTCACAGTGACTGTCCCTTGTGTAATTGCCACTTGAATGAGGACAGTCACTGTAAAGACAACATGATAATGTACACAAGTACCATGAAGGTAGTCGCAAGTTAGGGCTGTTTCATTGCATACCCGAAACAATGAAGACATTACAGTCCACAAAATGTTTGTGCTTGAAAGATGAACAAATAAAATTAAACTTCTAAATAACCAAAGCCGCTAACAATAAATTCAACATAGATATGTCCTCATTTCTGGGTATTTTAGCTCTCTAATAGCTGAATACCAGATTACATAATAATGACAAAAGAAAAATAAACCCAACGTACTCAGAAATTGTAGCTGTGATTTCACAGAGGGAATCTCTCTCGGCGCTGTTGAAAACACAAATGACAACGTTCTTGTTTTTTTTGCCCTTATATCCCGATGTGATTTTGCGGAGGGTTACGGTGCTGTTGAAAACACAAATGACAACGTTCCTTTTTTTTTTTGCCCTTATATCCCGACAACATCGCAATTGCAAGTTAGGGTTGTTTCACTGCATACCCGAAACAATGAAGACGTTACGGTCCACAAAACATTTGTGCTTGAAAGATGAACAAATAAAATTAAACTTCTAAATAACCAAAGCCGCTAACAATAAATTCAACATAGATATGTCCTCATTTCTGGGTATTTTAGCTCTCTAACAGCTGAATACCAGATTACATAATAATGACAAAAGAAAAATAAACCCAACGTACTCAGAAATTGTAGCTGTGATTTCGCGGAGGGTTACGGCGCTGTTGAAAACACAAATGACAACGTTCTTGTTTTTTTTTCCCTTATATCCCGATGTGATTTCACGAAGGGTTACAGCACTGTTGAAAACACAAATGACAACATTCTTGTCTTTTTTGCCCTTATATCCTGATGTGATTTCGCAAAGGGTTACGGCGCTGTTGAAAACACAAATGATAACGTTCCTTTTTTTTTTTGTCCTTATATCCCGACAACGTCGCAATGGTGACATTGCCAAATGTATTGTCATCGCAATTGCGATGGTGTCGCGCTATATCTGAAAAAAAAAAGCCAAAACCACATGACATTTGCCTGTCGTCGCAAATTGCCATCGCAATTTCACCCCAAATGTATTAGTGGGCTAGGAGGGGTCTCGCATTTTGTGTTGCCCGTAGGCATTAACTTTTGGCAAAAAATGCTGGTGGTTTCAAAAATAGATGGTGGTCCTACCCGACAATAACTATAGGGTCACTACAGCCTGCCTGATAGTCACACCGGTGGTGACCACAAGATCACCGGGGCCCACTCGGCGGTGGCTTCTGGCAATAACTGTGGGTTCGCTGCTACCCGCCTGGCAGTCATGCTGGCGGTGACCGTGGGATCACCGTAGCCTGCTAGTGGCTACTGGGTGGCAGTCAGGTGGCCCACGGGTCATAATGTTTTTTGTCATAATTTCCCTCGACCTGCATGCTAGGGTCGTACAACTCTAGTACGTAATTTTTTTTTGCCTTAATTCGGAACTATGTCCAAATTAGATGTTCCTTATATGGAAATGGGGGTTTTTGGCCGCTACGAGCTCAATGGTGAGGTTTTTTTGAGCAAAAAATGCTAAAAAACACTAGTGACTAGCTCAGGATCCATTTTGGGGCTGGTTGTAAAAAAATGTTTGCCACAAATTCCAACTTTGTCCATATTGGACAAATTTTATATGGATCTAGAAGTTCTTGGATGCTTTGAACGTAATTGTGAGGTTGGTTTGAGCCCAAGATGACCAAAAAGAGAGATCCCCCTAGAATCAATAGAAAAACCTCTGAAAATGGAAATCCAACAAACATGGCCAAATCTGTCAAGAAGAGGATAGGAGAAAATAGATCTGAAGCTCTAATACTATATTGGAGTTGATGAGTAAACAAGCCACAACTCCCAAGAACACCTATCACAAAGAGAGAGAGAGAGAGAGAGAGAGAGAGAGAGAGAGAGAGAGAGGGGGGGGCCTAAATGCATTGATCCACGAGAGAGAAGAAATCATTGATGTGCAAAAACAAAAGTTCTAATTCAATAATGAATAATCTATTACAAATTTATGAAAACAAGAGGAGAACAAAACACTAAAAGGGTGAACAAACCTAGGTTGCATGATAGTAATTAATAAAGAAATTAATTATCATATGCCTAAAGTTTAGCTTAAGCATAAAGATATCATAAGTGACTTAGTAATTAAATAAGTATAATTTAATTAATTGTAATCACCTGAAAATGGACAAGATCATTTAAGTGAGAAACCAATGAAAATCAACACAATTAAACGCAATTAAATCAAATCAAGATCAAATCAAAGATAAATTGCAATTAAACCTTAATCCAAAATCAATTGAAAATCAAAAGCCATCAAATTAATTTAAATCAAATAAATCAATTAATTATGTAATTAATCTAATTAATTACATAGTTCAGTTTCAATCAAATCAACCCATTCAAGGGGTACATATGGCTAAACAAATTAATTAAATTTAATTAATTAATTCCTATTTTCTCTCAACCACCAAATGGGAGAAAAATCAATCAACCAATAGGAATTAAGGATTAAGCTCACATGGATCAAGCCTAAATTGAATCTCAATCACTCATTTGGAAAGAGCATCTTGTCCACTCATTTTGTCCTCTTGTCCCAAACTTTGAGGACACAATATTTAAATGGTCTCCAAAGGTGGTACCATGGACTTAACTCAAATTCAATCTTGATCAACTCAACTACACTCCCTACCCTTGCCAAAATCTATAAAAGAAAGGCATAATTAAAGCAATAATTATCCATGAATCTGAGAATAGCATCAAACCTCTTGCAATTTAGATCTAGAAAGGAAAATATAGAAGCTAATTAGCATTTCAATTTAGAATTAATTGTTTTAGCTTGCTTTATCATATCATTCTCATTTTAGGACTCTCACTAATGGAAGCTTGCTGAGAGTTTTGCATTAGCATCCCTAAATAGAGATCCATAGAGTGCTTAATTATTCTTTATTTGTTAAAATACCTTATTCTTTGTGGGCATTTAGTTATTTTATTTATTTATTTGCAATACTAACCCTATGAAGGCACTTTTTCTAGTACACAAAATGATGCCCACTACGGGGCATTAGGCCTTAGTCTTTCAAAAATCCAAAAAATTGCATGTTCTAGGATTTTCTTTGTTTAAACTCTTTGTTTTACGGGTGAAATAGCATGTTTGATACTTTCTACAGCGTGTTTACTAGTTTCTCCAGTGCTTCTAATAACTAAAACAACACGTCTATGACAAAGTTTTGTGCCTTTACACGAAGTTTCGGTGCTTTTGATCCCTTTTGTTTTCTATCTTATTTTTTTCAGCACTTTTTCCCTAACTAGATAGCACGTTTGAACAATTCTCCAATGCCTTTACATTTTTTCTTACGCCTTTGCGAAGTTTAATAGCACTTTTAATCTTTGTTTCAGCACTTTTAAATACTTTTTTAGTGCATTTAATCTGATCTGCGACGCGTTTAAGCATTTAAGTAGAGCTTTCAATAGATTTTGTAGTGCATTTAATCAAATTGACCATAAAAGAATAAAAAACCAGAGACCAGATTTAGCAGCGAAGGAAAGGCTTTGACAAAAAGGATCAAGGAGGAGAATATTCCACACATCAAGCTAGTTTTGGAAGATTCTCAGCAAGAAAGCAAGGTATATGAACAATATTTGAAATTTGTAGAAGCATATAAAGAAACTTTCATATCATTGAATTGGATTTACTCACCTTTATCAAGTTTTGCTAAAATTTGATAAATAAGGCTTAAACTCAAAGTTATTCTTATTTTCTTCACTTTGGCTGGTTGTCTTGACTAATTTATTAGAGGAAAAGTGAATGGAAAGGAAGGATCGTCACTAGGTAAGCATAAAAAGAAAGAATTCATCAAAAATGCCCCTAGCCTTAGCTAGCTTCAAAATGATGTAATCCTAAAACTTGGTCAATTTTTGCTTAAATTGTGGCCTTGTCAATTCTAAAATCTAGTAATTAAGGCAGCCTATTATTGTTTGAGGAATTTGATATTAGGCCTATGCTCTTCACTTTCTAAGTGATTGAAAATTCCGAAAGTGTCAAATTCTTTGATTAAAAGAAAGGCTAAGTAAATCAAGCACTAAATTTGAACAACCCATTGTTTGTAGAAAAGAGTAAAAATACTCAATTCTCATTAGTTAGTGGGTTTGGTAAGTGAATCTTGTTAAAAGTATTTGGGAGTTGAGAAATAGATAGGGATATTCTCTTTACCTTTTGGTGAATCAAACTCCCAAAACCTATCTCTTAAGTCCACTTTATTGCTTTCAAAATGAACATGCTAGATTCGTAGTGGGCTCGCCTCCCGAGAATTGCCTGAAGAAGGCTAGTGAGAGGGACAACCCAAAGTGGGATACAATCACCTTTTCTATGATAATCTGACCCACTCTAAAATAAAATACATACATCCTTAATGGGGTGTGTGACAAAAGGGTGTTAAAATTTTTAACTTCCTCGAGTAGTCCTATAGGATTGCGCAAAACTCTGACATACCGGTGGTGGGAAGCCTCCTAATTTTTGGAGGATGAAAGTTTAATACCCATTTTGAATATAATCTTAACTAAATACCTTGTTAACTTAGCAAATACTACCTTATAGAGCCATGTTTACAAACCAATTATGAGCTAGGTAGATTGCTTGAAGTACCTTTTTGTGCAAAAACCCGTGACAACGTCCTTACAAATTCAAACACTTATTGTATAGCGGGTTAAAAAGAAACAAGTGTATGTGTGGTTGTTGTGTTTGAAAAATACATAAAACAAGTGAGACACTAGTACATTTGAGCCCTTTTTTTGATGGTGAACTGATGAAATTCTAACCGTATACCATCGATAAAGTGACACCACTCGCCGTCATAGTTTTGCAGTTAGAAAAAATGACAATTTTGATGGGCATCATAATTATGACAACCATGGTCATCACAAAAAGGGGGTGTCAACATAGAGAACTTGTCGTCTGACCTATTTGTGGTTGTCAAAATTGGGATGCCTATTTGTCACGAAAAATACAAACAATGGTGACCTGTCAGAATCTTCCGACGAATCACCGGCGTTTATAGTTTGTTTGCCAACAGAGATGTTGTTAATGCAATAGATATCCATTGGAAGTTTATGAAGGATATCTATCATTTTTATTTTTTAACAACAGTGATGTTGTACATGCGATGGATAGTCGTCATAAATTTACGATGGATATATGTCATTTATAGTCTTTTACCGACCATGATTCTGTACATGCGATGGCTGGATGTCAGATTTTTTCAATAGATAACCGTCATTGTTGTGTGGCCATCGTAGTTGTGATGAAAATTAGTTTTCTTAATTTATATATATATATATATATATACATATATATATATATATATATATATACATATATACATATATATATATATATATACATATATATATATATATATATGTATATATATATATACATATATATATATATATACATATATACATATACATACATATATCTGTGTGTGTGTGTGTATGTGTATATGTGTATATATATATACACACATATACACATATACATATACATATGTACATACATATATATATGTACATACATATATATATATATATATATATTTGTATCGATTCGGTATCGATTTAGAATGGTGTTCTTGCAGATGTGGTTCCTACTCATGATTTTTTAATGGATCATTCGGAGATGACTGTGCAGTAGATTCAGTAGTGGCTCATGGATTATTGAGTCGAGTCTAGAGACTTGGATTTGGAATGTATCCTACCGAATCAAGATTTGTGACAGCGACTGCTCTAGCACAAGAAGCTAGTGAAACGATCAAAGATGCATTCTTCCTAATGTGTTCATGGGATATATGCTGAACTGATTGCATTTGGATTTGATTTGAGTGACTTGTTGACTTCTTTGGTTTGAATTGGATGTTCTTTGTTCCTATGGAGTCTTGCAGTGACTTGACATGGAGTTTGAGTAGACTGTGCATTGATCAGCTTGAAGACAAAATCAATCTACTCTTTGTGTTGTTGTTGAGATCAGGTTGTGACGGATCGCTGGTATCATCTACCATTTTTTCCATAGTTTTGAATGAGTTAGATGTGATGTGAAGAGAGTGACATGCAAAACTTGCACATTGGAGATTCGTAGATCACTATGGTGTCCTTGATGACTTGGGAGAAGTCTTCTTCTTGGTGAACCGAGCTAAGAGACTTAGATTACATAAAGTGGGTCATTTGATGTGACTTAGGAGATATTGAATGCCACTTCATAGCAGATTCACAGTGTAGTATGTGGTGTTTCTTTGTGACTGGGTTCTTGGCAGAGATCTATTGATTTGGTAGCCATTGAGATGGATCGATATATATTTTTCGTATGTGGATTGAGATCTTAAATTATTGAGCTTCTCTTTGTTTCAAGAATAGTTTAACATACTCTACTTAACAAGGCCAACCACGTGAAGGTGGAAGCTCATCTGACCCCTCCTAGGAGCCTCTTATGACCCTTTACAATATTTTAAAACCTCTAAGATGTATTCTTAGAGTTCGTAAAGGGTCGTAAAGGGTCATAAGGGGTCCTGGGACACAATAGTTGAGAAACATAAATGTAGGCATCATGGTCACAATTTTTTGGGAACACAACATAATTGAGTGGTATACCCAGATGATGCAATGCAACTACTCCTCTAGTTCCAAGTCTACACTGCAATAAAAAAAACCCATAGATAAAGAATAAATTTAAAGAGCAAAGGAGGAGGGCCATAACAATTGAAATAATATAAGGATCACTCTCTAAATTTATTTATTGTCTATGGATTTTGGATCCTATAGTGTAAACTTGGAACTAGAAGAGTGATAGTTGTGTTGCATCCTCTAGGTATACCATTCAATTATGTTGTGTCTCCAAAAAATTGTGACCATGATGCCTACATTTATGTTTCTCAGCTGTTGTGATATCTACATTTATGTTTCTCATTTGTCATGTTTATGTGCATTTTCTTTATGTGTATCTACTAGAAATTCTAAAACAAAATTTAGTATCTACAATAGCCCTTTTTTAACCACATTTACGCATATGGTCCCAACAAAGTAGTGCACAAACTACACAAAGAAGGCATCGCACAAATATGATTTTTGCTTTCGCCATTGAAGCAATCTTGGCAGCACTAGCTACCTCTCAAGCCTTGCACAAGTTGCACTCATTTCCTACATCAGGTATAGATGTAGATGGAGTAGATGTAAATATGGTTTCATCAACCCACTTAAAGTATGACATCCACTATTTCCCTACAATGCCAAATGTACATCAATTCCTCATAAAATGATTAGTTGTCACATTATTTTTAAACATAAAATATAATTACATATCCAGACCTTTTGCCTATTTGAGCAAACCCAAAATTGATGCCCAGGATTACTTGTTGTGCATGACATCTTCAACATGCATGGGCCAACACCACATTGACACATAGGCACATTGGCCAAAGTCATCGACCCTATTTTGACAAATATTGCATTGTCATTATTTTGTTGATTCATACTAATTATAATTCCAATAAAAAGAAACATACTAATGTAGACTTGCACATTTTTTGCCTAAGTTGAAGTCTTTGGTTTAAATCACTAGACACTCAAAATAAAATGACAAAACAAAGACAACCATGCAATTGTAAAGAAAGGTGATTTTCTTAATAACATCACTAATTTGTGCATGTCTAAATACTGGTGTCTTTCAAGTGATTTGATTCTTGTCTTGCCCACTACAAATGAGAATAGTCTTAACTAGTGAGGTTGTTTAAGCATATCAAGATTAAATACACTCTTTTAGAATGAAATTTCTCTTAACAAAATATCAAAGATATATAACTAGGACATATAAAACAAGGTGAATAAGATTAGTACATATAAAACAATCATTAGAACATGCCAAACATTTGGCATAATTGTACATTTCATTCATGTCATTGATATTCTTCTTCATCCATCTCATCATCAAGATCATCGTCATCAACGACATCATCACCAACACTATCGTCATCATCGTCATTGTCATCACCATCATCATCATCATCATCATCATCATCATCATCATCATCATCATCATCATCATCATCATCATCCTCATCAGTAGCATCATCATCATCATTAGTAGCAGCAACATCATCATCAGTAGCAGCATCATCATCATCTTCTTCTTCATATTCCTCTTCAACTAGCTCTCAATCATGATCATCATCTACATCATCTTCCACTTCTTCATCTTCCTCAGTATCTTATTCCATCACATTATACTTTATCAGCCTTCCTCTTGGATCATGTCTAACAACAAATGACCAACCCAGTTTATGTGGAACCTCTGAGTAAAAAACCTAGTCACATTGGCTTGGAAGAACATAGCGCTCTTCTCCAACTGGCTCAAACAACCTTGTATTAATCATTGGAAATCCATTGTCATGTTCAATAACAACTCTATCAGGATCATTTTTATTGAGTCATAGTATGTACCATTTCACAACGAAGAGAACTAATTTGAAGGAATTAAAGTCAGAGTCAAGTATATCAACCAAAATACCATAGTATCAATTTTGTGACTCTCGAGGATGTAAGTCATTTCTAGATGAAATATTAGTCACCTAGAACACTGCACTTATCTCAAAATCACAAGTTCTCTTCGTGTCATCTAACTTTTTGATGAGAAATTAATAACCATTGTAAAACATAGCCTTGTGATGTTTCACCTGTAATAAAGTCAAACATGTATAAATTATTGCATCACGAGTTGAAAAACATACAGTTGATTAATTAACAAATTTATACGTATCTAGTGATCTCTTAAACCATATGCTAAATCTACTTCCTTTTGTGTAACATTGGGATCTCCATTACGATAAGCTTGTATAACCAAAGAAGACACAAATTCCCATGTTAATATATGACCATCATGTTGACATCGTTCAATCCATACCATCATCCAATCTTGATTGTTTGCAATAAACAAATGTATTGTATCCCATTCTTTAGTAGCTATACAAAAATAAATAGATGACTTACAATAGATTTATTTTAAAGATTAAGAAATAATTTACTACAATAACATCTCATAATTTATTATCTTTCAGTTTCCTAAATCTACCATTTCTCACCAAGTACTCTCCTTCAAATTTTTTAATTGAGTTGAGATCCCAAATGCAATCTATATGGGTCTTTGCTGCAAGATTAGGAAGATATTGAGTAACGTACACCATCATCTGGTATACCATATATCCCTCAACCATAGAACCCTTGGGATGTTCTATTTTTTGTACCAAACCCTTCCAAAATTTCAAGCGTCTCTCAACCATCCACATTGACCTAGCATGTACAAGTCCACACAAATGAATCTCCTCAACTTGGTGTATGAGGTAGTGTTCTTGTGCATTGAAAAAAGCTAGAGGTAAACACTTTTGCATTTCACAGATTAATTGACAAATTCTTTTCTTCCAATATTTTATTTCTTCTTTATGGATTTTTTTAGATGACAACCACCTACAAGGGATTCAATACATAAATATATAAATACAAGACTTTACAATATATTACTTGTTTGATATATTAAAAAAATATCACTGCTTACCTCACGTATTTTCCAAGATCATATATCACTTATTTGATATTATTGTCGAAGTTCTCTGGGAGACATAGGAGTAGCAAATACTACAACAATTGTCAACTGATCATTTCATACAATGAAAATTGAATGCAATTATAGAAATATATTGTAAATACAAAAGACCATGACTTACCTTGATGAAGGTATGTCAATCATGTGTTTTCATCCCTGACCCAAAATTATTTTTCTTTGATATGAGATTGCTTATATCCATAGAAAATCCTATAGTAAATCAAATTTTTTGGATCATTTCTTTTATGGCATTATTTTTTTTCTCAGTTAATAACCAAGGAAGAGCACTTGCATTAATCCGATCTCCATTTCTATTTGATTCAATGATATTTTTTAATGTGTGATTGGAATCATGAATGTCACTACAAATTTTGCCAAGTTTTTCTTTGTCACACCTTCCATCCAATATTTTTCACACTGTCTCTGTTACATTCTTTTCAATATGTATAGTATCAAACAAATGTACAATTTGTAGTTTCTCATAGTAGGGCAGCCTACTAAATTCTCTGGGATAACATTTTAGTCCCTTTGGAAGCTGGTCGGTGATGCCTTCACAACCTTCAAGATCATCAACTACATAATTAGCCAACAAAACACAATCAAAATATATAATTTTCAAATATCAACCATTAAGTGGAATGATATTACCTCAAATTCTATTATATTTCAACTACCATAGGTGAGGTGTCATTCTTTAGGGCTTTGATGTAGTCTCTTCTTTCCCATTGAAAAGATATCTTTCTGCACTTCGATACTTATGATTTCTGTGGAGGAACTTCCTATACTCATCAAACACCTATTTTATTAAACTTTTGGAATGACAAGATTTCATCTTTGGACCACACATTGGACATGCAATTTTTTCCTTTGTTTGAAGACCTACAAGATAATGATACAATTGGAATAAATATGTATATTTTTAGAATTTAAATTATCACGTACAACTAGAATTCACCATAACATACCACAAAAATGTGTCAACCCTAGAGCATCATGAATTGTCCACACAAGCATTCCATGGAATTGAAATTATCTTTGTCCAATTGGTCTAGATTAGTCATACATAGTGAGACCATTCCATAACACCAACAACTCGTCGATAAGAGGCACAATATATACATTCATATCTTTCACTTGGTACTTACCTAGTTGAATTAACAACAACATCAGATAATTATCATGGCCATTTCACTCCAAGACTTATAATTACATGTAGATAACTATAAAATAATAAGATACCTAGAACAATCATTGCCAACATAATGTGCTCCCTCTCTATTGACATCCATGGAGGAAGGTTATTGTTTATAACAAAAATAGGCCTCACTGAGTAAACAGATCTCATCTCTCCATGTGGATTGACACCGTCTAATGCCAGAGAAAACCTGAGATTTTAAGGTTCTTCTTTAAAGTGTGGCCACTTTTCCTCTATGTCCATAAATGATGAGCCATCTGCAGGTATTCAAATAATGTCATGTCCACTCCTACCACGTGTATGGTAATCTATAAATTTGTGCCAAGCTATTTCACCTGAATAATTGTTTCAGACATGGAATAATGGGGATGTGACAAAGAACCTTGTGAGGCACCTTTTTTGTCATTTGATCATCTCAATATTTGCTCATATGGCATTCAAGGTATTCTGTTGCATTTTCATGTTCTTTATAATAAATAATATGATCTTTGGGATAAGCATCTATTTTTTGATACTCTATTCCAATATGTTTCATAGTGGCACATAATTCTTAGTACAAGCGAGGAAGAACATTTTATGGTGATAACAGAAAGTCACCTATCAATCTGCAACAAATAATAGAAGTCATTACTATAAACAATCTTAATGGTACATGTTTCACCTTTTATAGACTATAATGACATATATGACAAACCTTAGCATATGTGACATTGCTATGTTGGATAAACCATTCATAACCTTCAAATTCACCAACAACAATACAATAGAGAGAAGAGTAGATTGGGAGCCTTCGTAAAGGGTTGTGTCCACCTTCTCAAGTAGAGGTATATCATGGACGTCATCAATGTCATCCTCATCATCATCATTAGCAGCACCAGCAGCACCAATACCAAATGTGTCAATGATCAATGCATTCATACCATCATCTTCAAATATGTTTTCTAGCATATGATCATCATCTTCCATGGGATCATGATCTTCAAATGTGTTTTCTAGCATATGATCATCATCTTCCATGGGATCATGATCTTCACATTCAATACTCACACCTCCATGTTCCTCTATATTCACATTGGGGAGATCAACCTATATAAAAATGATGATAATCAAACCTCCTTCCATGGTTCATATGTATATTAATTGTGAAAACAATATAACAAATAACTTACCACTGAATTATAATCAAATCCCCCTTCAATGTGACCATTCTCCCTACAATGTCTCTTTGTTGTTTTGAATTTGATTTTTCTTCTCTTTAAGTCGTTAAAACTCTTTCATGGACAATAACATTTGTCATTGCCTTCTCTTTGAAAGTTAGAAAAAAATCTACTGATTGTATCCCTATTTTGATTGAATTCCCTTGTATTATCTGACATGATCCTTAACATTTATATCTGCAAAACAAATTGGAGATGCCTCATTTCATTAGCTTCATGTCACCTTCTCATAGCTTCTCATTTTCTGATAGATTTTGTCAAAGGTTTTGTAGGAATGGAATGGATATATGATAGGTTGATATCGAATTATATGTCCCTATTTGATCTAATAGCATCAATATAACAAATAGAGCACTGACCAATCAAATAGGGAGATGAGGTGCTCAAACAGTGAGCTCATAAAATAATATATTTAGTCTTAATAAAATCTTATAAAATAACATATGTTGTTTGAAGCATTTGATCTCTCTTTATCTATTTTGTTGTTGATATTCACTATATGGTACTCCCTGTTTATGATCATTTCATGAGAAAATATCTTGATGGCTTGTGGGCTGCAAGCCAGGGCATCATGCATTATTTATGAGCTCACTATTTCAGCATTGGAAAATCAAATAGGGACATGAGGTGCTCAAATAGTGAGCTCATAAACAATGCATGATAAGGTAGTTGTAGGTAGTTATCTCTTCTATAATGATGGAGGAGTGAAAGGTAATGATCAATGAGGTTGCTTCTATTAGATCATACATGAATACACTTACTGTTTTGAATTTGAGCTCGGACATCATGCAATGTTATTGTTGTCATTGCATGCTTGTTGCTATTGTGCACCATATATTGTTTTATACATTTTTTATTTCATTGAGACCGTGAGCTTGGCATTTGTAATGTATTTTCTATTATTGGATCAATGCTACTATATTTTTGAGGCTATAGATGCATTGAATCACAACTACCATTCTATTTTGATAGCAATAATATAACAAATAGAGTATTGTCCAATCAAATAGGGACATCAGTAAGACATTTAATGCATTATTACTTCATCACGATGATAAAAATTTCATTGGCTCAAAGCACATAGAAATTCAAAATAGTAGGATATCTTAATCTTTACAAACTCAAATTCAAAACAATAAGTGTATTATTTTATTAATGATGTCCCTATTTGATCTAATAGTATCAATATAACAAATAGAGCACTGACCAATCAAATAGGGAGATGAGGTGCTCAAACAGTGAGCTCATAAAACAATATATTTAGTCTTAATAAAATCTTATAAAATAACATATATTGTGTGAAGTGTTTGATCTCTCTTTATTTGTTTTTTTGTTGATATTCACTATGTGGTACTCCCCGTTTATGATCATTTCATGAGGAAATGTCTTGATGGCTTGTGGGCTACACACTAGGGCATCATACATTATTTATGAGCTCATTGTTTGAGCATCGACCAATCAAATAGGGACATGAGGTGCTCAAATAGTGAGCTCATAAGTAATGCATGATGCCCTAGTTTTAGGTAGTTATCTCTTCTATAATGATGGAGGACTAAAAGGTAATGATCAATGAGGTTACTGCTATTATATCATACATTAATACACTTACTATTTTGAATTTGAGCTCCGGCATCATGCAATATTATTGTTGTCATTGCATGCTTGTTGTTGTTGTGCACCATATATTGTTTTATAGACATAGAAAAATAGGTTTGGGGACTTAGACTTATGTTCAATCCTTAGTAATGTTTTGGGGAACTAATTACTAGATGAGTGACTACAGTACCCTATTTTGCATTATTAGATGATCTTGTTTAATTTATGTTCATTTCATGCAAATATACATGTAAAGAAAAAGAAATTTTTGCATCTAAAGATTACATGTATATATATGAAAAATAACTTGTATATACTATACAAGGAAAATAACTTTTAGAAGAAAATGCAAGAGTACAGGCATACATAAGAGGATGAACATAAATAATAAGGGTGCTAGACATTGCCTGAAGTGATGGATTTTTGACCCGGGTATGAATCTAGTGTGCCCTTGTGTGATCCAGAACCTGCAAAGAAAAGAGAGATGGGGGTTAGATTAAAAAATATCTAAGAAATGAATGGCATCCTATTATTGATCCTCATCTACAATTATGCATGTGCATAGTCAAGCCATACACTTCTGAAAGAAAAACCAAGCTCATAGTCTCAATGAAATAAACAGTGTATAAAAGAATATATGGTGCAAAACAACAACAAGCATGAAATGACAACAATAACATTGCATTATGCCCGAGCTCAAATTCAAAATAGTAAGTGTATTAATGTATGATCTAATAGTAGCAACCTCATTGATCATTACCTTTCACTCGTCCATCATTATAGAAGAGATAACTACCTACAACTATATTTCATAATTCCTCCTTTGAAGTATATATATATCAAGTATAATTATGATTTTACATAATATATTTAGTCTTAATAAAATCTTATAAAACTAACCCAAAATACTTTGTCTTAACAAAATCTTAATAAAATAATATATTTAGTCTTAATAAAATAATACACTTATTATTTTGAATTTGAGCTCAAGCATCATGCATTGTTTATGAGCTCACTGTTTGATTACCAGCCAATCAAATAGGGACATGAGGCGCTCAAACAGTGAGTTCATAAACAATGCATGATGCCCTAGCTTGTAGCCTACAAGCCATCAAGACATTTCCTCATGAAATGATCATGAACATGGAGTACCACATAGTGAATATCAACAACAAAACAAATAAAGAGAGATCAAACACTTAACATAATGCCTTGAAGGTAATAGAAATGATGCCCTAGCTCTCAAAGCTGGCAGGTCATTAAGCATTCCAAATGAAAAGATGTAAACAATTCCAATATTAAACAATGAGCTCATGAACAATGTATGATTCCCTAGCTTGCAACCCATGAGCCATCAAGATATTTCCTCATGAAATCATCATAAATGGGGAGTACCACATCATGAATATCAACACCAAAACAAATAAAGAGAGATCAAACACTTCACACAATATATGTTGTTTTATAAGATTTTATTAAGACTAAATATATTATTTTATGACCTCACTATTTGAGCACCTCATGTCCCTATTTGATTGGTCGGTGCTTTGTTTGTTATATTGATGCAATTAGATCAAACAGGGACATCAGTAATAAAATAGGGACATCAAATAGGGACATTAGTAATAAAATAATACACTTATTGTTTTGAATTTGAGCTCATAAAGATTAAGATATCCCTATTTTATTACTGATGTCCCTATTTACATATTTTCATCAAATGACCCAAAAACAACAAGAATGGTCCTATATGGTCACTAATAGCCAACTTTTAGAAGAATATGAATTAATGAAAACATACATAAGTGGATGAACATAAATAATGAAGGTGCCAAATATTGCCTGAAGTAATGAAGTGTTGACCCAGGGTTTAATCTAGTATGTTCTTGTATGATCTAAAACTTGCAAGGAAGGAAAAGATGGGGTTAGATCCAAAGGATCTAAGCAATGCCTGGCACCCTATTAATGATCCTCATCTACAATTATGCATGTGCATAGTCAAGCCATACACTTCTAAAATGAACTATGCTATAGAACATGTGCACTTAGGAAACATATGCATCCAGTGAGTAAATCAAGACCAAAATAGAGCAAAAAGTATGATGTCAAATGTGTTATCAAGAAACACCTCGTGGGCTATGAGTCAAAATGGTATATATGTTGTTTATACAAGATCAGTAAAAGGACATCTACAACATCAACAACATGGAAATATTAATCCAATAACAGTAAATACATTAGAAAAGCCAAGCTCATGGTCTCAATGATTAAATAAACAGTGTATAAAACAATATATGATACCCAAGCTCAAATTCAAAATAGTAAGTGTATTAATATATGTATGATCTAATAGTAGCAACCTCATTGGTCATTACCATTGACTCCTCCATCATTATAAAAGAGATAACCACCTACAACTATATTTCATAATTCCTCCTTTGAAGTCATAGGTTAGTTTAAAATGGAAAAAGTATACAAACTTGCCAATTTAATCCCAAAATTTCATAACATTGCATTTGTGTTGCTGTTATCGTGCACAATAGCAGCAAGCATGCAATGAGAACAATAACATTTCATGATGTCTGAGCTCAAATTCAAAATAGTAAGTGTATTATTTTATTACTTATGTCCCTATTTTATTACTGATGTCCCTATTTGATCTAATAGCATCAATATAACAAACATAGCACCAGCCAATCAAATAGGGACATTAGGTGCTCAAACAATGAGCTCATAAAAAATGCATGATGCCCTAGTTTGCAGCCCACGAGCCATCAAGACATTTCCTCATGAAATGATCATAAACATGAGTACCACATAGTGAATATCAATAGCAAAACAAATAAAGAGAGATCAAACACTTGACACAATGTATGTTGTTTTATAAGATTTTATTAGTTGACTAAATATATATATATTTTTTATGACAAGCTTTTCAAAAGTGTATCATAATTAAAGGCATGTGAATTCATATTGTACTTAATCTGAATGCCACTATGTAATGTTTTTACTTACGATATTTCAAGACCCCTCTCCATTTTAGACTAACCTATGACTTCAACATATGAACACTGAAGTGTTCATATGTTGAACTCTAGGTGTTGAATCCATCAGATCAATAAGAAAATGTCTGGAGACCATCTACTTAGAAAACCCTCATTTTTAGGACTTGAAGAGGATTTTGGGGCTTTTGGTTCTAAATTGTTCAAGGGTCAAAATTGATTGCAGAAATCTCTAATTGGAGTCCAAACATAAGACTATCCAGGGTTTGGAGGATTGGGTCAAAGTCTAGTGTATACTTCCTTTGTAAAATGACCTCATTGTAGGCCTAAAAACTAGGTACAGTGTTGAGATAGTGTTTAGTCTAGTGTACACTTACTTTGAGCTATTAGGTGTCCTTAGGCCATTTTGGGGTAAAACCTTGCAAGTCTTGTATTTCCCTTATAAATTTCCAAAGACCTTGAAGTCCACCACATCCCTCTACATCACTTCATGATCCTAATGTATAGAACAAAGGGCAGTTTGTGAGGGTGCAAGTTGTGATGGTGATGAAATCACTAAGTTTTTATTATTCTCTTGTAACTTATGCAATTCATTATGATGTTGGGGTATGGTGTGGTAAGCACAAGTATGGGTGTGTGTTAATGTGATTCAAAAGCTATTATCTAGGATTGTTTTATTATTGAGATAAGGATATCTCAATTCTATAAGAATAAATGTTTTGAGAAATATTTGAATTTAATTTTGACAATAACATGAGGAGTGATATATTTCAAGCTTCAACAAGACTTCATACTTATATGCAGTGTTTGTAGATTATGTTCAATGCATTATTTACGCTTGTATTGGTGGGAAAACTCTTGAAATCATGTAAAAGAGATTGCTTTCAACCATGTTGTTTACATGACACATGTAGTTTACCTCCAGCCTAAATCAGCATTGCATACAAATCTATGGATGGTGCATGGTATGAAGCTTTGTTGAAGCTTGAAAAAGATAAGCATTATGATGTTGAGGTATGGTGTCGTAAGCACAAGTATAGTTTCTCGTAAGCTGCTATTGGTATAGTTTTTTTTTTTAATAGTTGTAGAATCCAACTTGTCCTATACTTAAACGTATTTATCCATTTTGGGCTTGGCTTTAATGTCATGTAAATTTGAGTGAAATGGTAATAATATTTAAGAGCAACAAGTATGGCATTTTAAACAAGTATGCATATACATTATATAATAGGAGGAGTGATATATTTTAATGGAAACACTTAATGAGAAGGATGCCTATATAACATGAGCAGTGATATATTTTAATGGTAGTGGACATAGAAATTGTAGTAAAACTCTGTAATTTATTGTGGCTTAGTGTTGTATATCCATAGTCAATGTCTATTTAAACTTTAGGATGATACTTATATGATGGCTTGAGTAAATTGTTCTTACCTTCAGACTAATACACCATGGGATTAGAGGATGGTTGTTATAATAGCAACTATGTGTCTGTGAGATACTTTTATATTTTGTATTAAATGATGATAGATATGTGTTTCTTCCTTTTACAATAGTTTATATTCTAATACTTATATCTTGAATTTTCAAATGACCAATGAGTGATAATTTCAAAATTGTATCATAAATAAAGGCATGTGAATTCATATTATACTTAATCTAAATGCCACTGTGTAATATTTTTATTTACGATATTTTGAGACCCCTCTCCATTTTAAACTAACCTATGACTTCAAAGGAGGAATTATGAAATATAGTTGTAGGTAGTTATCTCTTCTATAATGATGGAGGAGTCAAAGGTAATGATCAATGAGGTTGCTGCTATTAGATCATACATTAATACACTTAATATTTTGACAGCAATAACATTGCATGATGCCAGAGCTCAAATTCAAAATAGTAAGTGTATTATTTTATTACTAATGTCCCTATTTGATCTAATAGCATCAATATAACAAACAAAGCACTAGCCAATCAAATAGTGACATGAGGTGCTCAAACAGTGAGCTCATAAATAATGCATGATGCCCTAGCTTGTAGCCATCAACACATTTCCTCATGAAATGATCATAAATGGGGAGTACCACATAGTGAATATCAACAAAAAAACAAATAAAAAGAGATCAAACACTTCACACAATGCCTTGAAGGTAATAGCAATGATTCCCTAGCTCTCAAAGCTTGCAGGTCATTGAGCATTCCAAATGCAAAGATGTAAACAATGTTAGTATTAAGATTCATATTTTTCTATTAAATCAACAAATTCCATCAAAATGAAATTGAGTTAATGAGAAGACAAAACTCGAATGCCTACCTCAAGTCATGGGTGCCATATAAAGATCAAATGCTAAAGAACTATGTTATAAAATTTCATGCCAAATTTCAAGGCATGAAATTTTATAACTATACATATATTCTCCTTGATTCCCGCACATTGTAAGCTCAATGCTAAGGAGAAAAAAGTATGATGTCAAAAATTATAAAATTTCATGCCTTGAAATTTTATAACATAGCTCGTTAGGAGCTTCCATATGAAGAGCAATGCAAGGTGGCAACTTTACCATTTTACCATAGTTAGGACCCTCTTTTACCATGCTTTATGAGCTTTATGTTTTTACCATGCTTTATGAGATTTTATTTTTGTAAGTGAAGACAAAGATTATCTTAATTTTTTATCTTCAAATTTTATTCATTTTATGATTTTAAAAATTGAAATAAAAAATATAAAATTTTAAGAAACTTTTACATATTTTCATCAAATGTCCCAAAAACATCAAGAATCATCATATATGGTCACTAATAGCCAACTTTTAGAAGAATATGAATGAATGAAAACATACATAAGTGGATGAACATAAATAATGAAGGTACCAGACATTGCCTGAAGTCATGAAGTGCTGACTCGGGGTTCAGTCCAGTATGGTCTTGTATGATCCAAAACCTGCAAGGAAGGAAAAGATGGGGTTAGGTCCAAAGGATCTAAGTAATTCCTGGCACCCTATAACTGATCCTCATCTACAATTATGCATGTGAATATTCAAGCCATACACAAACTCAACAACATGGTAAAATTGATCCAATAACAAAAAATACATTACAAATGACAAGCTCACGGTCTCAATGAAATAAACAGTGTATAAAACAATATATGGTGCACAATAGTAGCAAGCATGCAATGGAAACAATAACATTGCATGATGCCCAAGCTCAAATTCAAAATAGTAAGTGTATTAATGTATGATCTAATAGTAGCAACCTCATTGATCATTACCTTTGACTCCTCCATCATTATAGAAGAGATAACTACCTACAACTATATTTCATAATTCCTCCTTTGAAGTCATAGGTTAGTTTAACTATTGGATAATGAGCTGATAGGAGTTTCAAATAGATTTGAATAAAAACTAAGAGTATTGAATCATTGTTTACAATTACTTTTGATGCAATATTTGTGTGAAGAACAAGAACAAAATGGTGAACGAGTGTATTTGACAAAGATAAACATGACACATTTTGTTGGGCTGATTGGGTTGCGTAGTACCATTTACATGGCATGGCCAGATATTAAATAGTGAGCTCATGAACAATTTTAGTATTAAATAGTGAGCCCATGAACAATGTATGATGCCCTAGCTTGCAGCCCATGAGCCATCAAGACATTTCCTCATGAAATGATCATAAATGGGGAATACCACATAGTGAATATCAAGAGAAAAAAAAATAAAGAGAGATCAAACACTTCACACAATGCCTTGAAGGTAATAGAAATGATGCCCTAGCTCTCAAAGCTCGCAGGTCATCAAGCATTCCAAATGAAAAGATGTAAACAATGCCAGTATTAAACAGTGAGCTCATGAACAATCTATGATGCCCTAGCTTGCAGCCCACGAGCCATCAACACATTTCATCATGAAATGATCATAAATGGGGAGTACCACATAGTGAATATCAACAACAAAAAAAATAAAGAGAGATCATTCACACAATGTCTTGAAGTTAATAGAAATGATGCCCTAGCTCTCAAACCTCATGGGTCATCAAGCATTCCAAATGAAAAGATGTAAACAATGCGAGTATTCAATAGTGAACTCATAAACAATGTATGATGCCCTAGCTTGCAGCCCGCAAGCCACCAAGACATTTCCTCATGAAATGATCATAAACAGGGAGTACCACATAGTGAATATCAACAACAAAACAAATAAAGAGATATAAAACACTTCACACAATTCCTTGAAGGTAATAGAAATGATTCTTGAGCTCTCAAAGCTCGCGGGTCATTGAGCATTCCAAATTCTAAGATGTAAACAATGCAACTATTAACATTCACATTGTACCATTAAATCAAAAAATGCCATCAAAATGAAATTGAGTTAATGAGAAGACAAAGATCAAATGCCTACCTCAAGTGCCAGTGCCCTCTTCCCACACAGTGTCAGCCTCTTCGCACACGCCAAACTTGAATGCCCTCTTTGCACCACACAAAAGTGCAGTGTCATCTTTGCGATAGCTCTTCGAATTTACAAAAAATACAAATGACACTTTCTTTTTCTTTTTTTTGTTTATAACCAAATGGGTGTCACAATTACGACATCATCATTTCTACTATGACACTGTCAAGGACACTTGCAAAAAAAACACAAAAAACAAACATAAATTGTAGTGGCATCACAAATTGGTGTCAAAATTCAACCCCAAATTTTGTAGTAAGAGATATCCATTTGAAAGATCATCTTATATTTTTAATCTCTTCATAAAAATAAACAATTGCCGAATTGGGGAATCAATTCAAAATCAAACCTTGTTCGATGTCGGTTTACACATGTTCTCACAAACTCAAGTTGTCCTTGCAAGAAGAAAGCACTTGCCTTGCCAAAGAGGTTCTTGAATTTGAAACCCAAAGCCTATTTATCGATCACAACCAAGGGGATAGTCTCCCACATCTTTTAGAAGAAACAATTGATCTAATGGATAGGAACTCCGCATATAATGATTAGCAACATAGAGGAAAGAATGACAATATCAATAACGCTAACCAAGGTCCTAAGGAAACACTTGAGTAAAGAGCTAATAGAGTGGCTCAAGATATGGAATTTCTTGAAGTCATGGATAAATTGATAGATAGAGATAGGGAGAAGTTTTCCCTAAACCTAGCCCTAGTAGGGGTAAAGCTCCCACATGACTATGATGTGGATCAACTCAAGAAAAATCAAGGAGAAGATAATCCAATGAGTGCTATGATGAAACAATTGAAAATGTTCCAAGCATAGATTGACTTGAGGAAAAAATCCACTAAACCTAAGCCATTCTCTATTGAGGTCTTGTGCCCATTTCCTTTTGAAAAAGGCTTAGTTATGGCACCCTTTCCAATCAATGTAGTTTTTCCTAAGTATGATAAATACATGGGTAAAATAGACCCACACGATCATATTAGAGAGTTTTGTGCTCTAAGCATTGAATTTATGCATGATACCACATACCTAATGAGACTTTTTTCAAAAAGTTTAGGAGGTCCAGCCATGGAATGGTTCTCCAAACTTCCACAAGGGATAAAGACTTTCGAGGAATTAGCCTCTAAATTTGTAACCCATTACTCCTACAACATAGAACATGAGATTACCATGCTCAAATTATGTGATACAAAACAAAGAGATGGTGAATCCTTTTTAGGATTCCTTCAAAGGTGGAGAACTATTTTTGCAAGGTATCCACGAAGTATACCCAAGAAGGAGAAAATGGAGATATTTATCAATAACTTAAATATGGAGATGAACTATAGACTCCAACTTCAACGTCCCCCCACATTCAAAAAACTTATTGAGAATGGGATCAAGATTGAAGACGTCTTGGTGAAAAGGGGACAAATAAAATTTTTCAAAGACAATAAGCCCAATACCAACATGAATAATAATTATTATATATCTAATTATATTAATAATAGAGGGGCCAACAATCAAAATGATAAACCTAAACTATGGTTAAAGAATAATAACAAAAATATTGTGAACGATGGAGTGGTGGAAGCCCACAACTTAAAGGCTACTCCTTTTAATTTATCAAGAGGATAAAATTCTTCATACAATGTGAATCAAATGAATAAAGCTCCTTTTAATAACACCAATTCCCACAATTCCAACAACAATGCTAAAAAAAATCCATTCAATAACACTAATAGGAACAAGCCCAAACCTTTCTTTTCCACTTATCAAAAGATAAAATTTACCTTTTTAGGTGAACCATTGGAAAATGTGTTAAGGACCTTGGTGGCCAACAAAATTATCATGTTACTTGAATTAAGGCCTTATGAACCCCAAATAAAGCCAAATTGGTGGAATGATTCTCACCATTGTGAGTATTATCGTAATAAGGTTCACAAAACTAATGAATGCATGAAGTTGAAACACCTCATGTAAGACCTAATTGATGATGGCACGATAAAGGTTGAAGGGCCCCAAAATAATGAAGATCATACAGCCTTCAAAAACCCTTTTCTAAACCATGAAAAGAGTGAGTCATCAAACACCAATCAAAATCATAAAAGAGGTAATGAGAAGGTCAATTTATCTCATACCTATGATAGCATCATCAATACTCTAAGTGAAGAGGAAAATACTGTATATGTTATCATGGAAAAAGAGAAACCAAGAGAGGCAGCATCTAATGCTGTAATTAGGGGGCAAGCCTCTAAAATCATTCTACCTGGAAATGCTCCAAGGGTCATTCTACCAAATCAAAACACATCTTCATTGTCAAAGAAATACAATTTGGTAGACCAATTACAATGAACTCCTGCTTAGATCTCTATCCTTGAATTACTTAAGCTCTCACCTACTCATAAGGAGTTTCTAGAGAAAGCCTTGGTAGAGACCAATGTGCCTCTAAATTTGGATGCAGAAACATTTCAAAATATGGTAGGACATCTTATTGCACCTCATTGCCTATCCTTCTCTAAGAAAGATGACATGTCCTTAAATCACCCGCAGAATCTTCCCTTGCATATAGAGGTCCTCATTCATAAGCATAGGGTAAAAAGAGTTCTTATCAATGGAGGAGACAGCTTAAATATGTGTACACTAAACTTGGTAAAAGCCCTAGGATTTTATGAGGAGGCTATTGACCCAAAGAAGAAGATAACTATAAAAGCCTATGATGACAAAGAGAGAGCTTCAAAATGGGTCATAATACTTCCTAGAAGAAAGAAGACCAAGCTAAATCTATTCAAGTCTACACCAAAGAGGCTCATTACCTAAAAATGTATCATCTGATGAGAAATTTTGAAAAATAATGGCAAATAAAGAAAAAAGGAATAGGTGAATATTCCTTATATCCATGATTGATCTACCATTATCCCCTAAGTCATATAGAAGACCATCCAACCTACCTCATAAATATAATGATCATTTTGTGAGAGCAAACACCTCTTCATACATGGATGAAGATGGTAATGAAATCCTAAAATAGCTATATAAGGATGAGGAATCAAGTACTCATGAAAAATGCATCCAAAATGTAAGCATTCCCACACATCAATATGGGAAAGGATTTTAAATAATGAAAAAAATAGGATACAAAGGACAAGGACCTTTAGGGACAAGAAACGAAGGACTCATTGAACCCATTAAAATGACATGGAGAGACAGCAAAGAAAAGACTAGATTAGGGTACCTAGAACAAGGGTAGACTCAAAAGAACTATCCTAAGGTTTATGATCAAATGTTACAATTAGAATCACAAAATGATGAAGATTATAACAATTGGGAATGGGACTCATTGTCAAGTGAGTCATGTCAAGATAAGGAGGTTGATGTCATTCACACATATACTCCTAGAAAGGAAAAGGAACAAATTTTAGAATCCAATCAAAATCAAGCCTCTAGTTCAAATCAAGTGGTCTTAGAAAATATCCAAATTCAAGAAATTGCAGTAAATCAATGGGTAGGAGAACCCTACATACCATCATGGAGACCTACTATGGAAGAATCTAACCCTAGGTTTAATCCATGATATTTTTACCCAACAAAAACAATAGAGGATTCTAGTGAGGAAGACTTTGACCCTAGTGCTTTAGAACATTTTGAGGAAGCACATATTATAGATTTAAGTGATACAATGTTTGAACCTTCGAATGTAGTCATGTCCTTAAATTCCTTTGAACCGAATCAAAACATTGATCCCTTGACCCTTATCTATCCAGAATTAATCGAATGTGATTCCATTGAACCTACCATCCTTCCTATATTTTTGAATGACAACATGGTGTATGAATACCTATATGCGGTTGAGCCTTCTTCTACCATAGAATATTAGGAAGAAGTGACAAAGGAAAGTATCCAAACCCTCAATTCAATTAAAAATGAAAAAAGTAAAAAATGGAAAGAATCCAATGTTGAAAACCACATTGTGGCAACATTAGGTCAAAAAGAGAAAGAAATAAAGAATCATTCCCAAGTTCAAAACCCAATAGAGGTACCTAGGGAAGGGAGTTTGGATACTTTACCCAAGCACTATGAAGAAAGATCTCCTATCTTAATTGAACCAACAGAAAAAGTAAACATTAGATCAGAATCAGAGCCAAGGATCATACACTTAGCAGCATCTCTATCTAGTGAGGAAAGAAAGGACTTCATCCAATTATTCATGGAAAAGAAAGTCAATTTTTCATGATCGTATGATGATATGCCAAGATTAGATCCAAATTTAATCATGCATCATTTGAACATAAAAGAAGGAGCAAGACCAGTAAAGTAGAATTTACGGAAGATGCATCCACATATAGCTTTTCTTGTAAAAGTGGAGTTGAAGAAATTGCTAAAAGTTGGGTTTATAAGAGCCATTGATTATGCCCAATGGATTTCAAACATCATGCCAGTTTCAAAAGAAGACAAGTCCATCAAAATTTGCATGGACTTTAGGGATCTTAATCTTGCATGTCCTAAAGATGACTAGGTAAAAGTACAAAGTTGTGTCGCACTAGAGGAAAAATTTTATGGTTCCGGCCGAAACGGTTCCAACCAGAACAGGTTCAGTCGGAACTATGTGGTGCCCATTAGGCACTATGTGGCATTTATGTGGCACGAGGGTTTTGGCCGGAACCCCTACAATATATATAAACCCAAAAATTTAATGGGAAGGCTCATTTCTGTTGAGCGGCTTGTGCAAGTTTAGGAGACCCAAGCGAGATTTTCGGCCGAAAGAGGTAGGCCATTTTTTTAATTTATTTTTTAAGTATTTAATAATTTTTTAAGTTTTTTTAGTTGTTTTTGTTTATTTAATATTAAATAATTGTAATTTAAATAAAAATGTTAATTTAATAGTTATTTTTGTTTATTTAATATTAAATAATTATAATTTAAATAAATGTTAATTTAATAGTTATTTTTGTTCATGAAATTTTATTATGTTTAATTGTAGAAATTAAATAATATGATTTTATGTAGATTTAGTTATTAAATTAATATAATATTTTTTTCAGTTAATATAATGTGTTAGTTAGTTAGTTAATTAATTTATTTATTTTTATTAGATATGTTTTAAAATATTACAAAAATTTTACAAAACATTAGGAAAACTTATATAAATTATTAGAAACATGATATTAAAACATGAACCAACATAAACCTTAACATCAAATAAAGATGAACCCTAACCAGAAACCTAATTTTAAAAAAGATCCCTTAACATAATTAAAAAAAACCTTAATATGAAATGTACATGAACCTTAACATTAAACGAACATGAAACTAGAACATGAAGCAACATAAACTCTAACAGTAGAAACCGACATAAACTTTCTCTCTCTCTAACCAATTAAGACCTAACATGAAATTAACAAGACGTAATAGGAACCTTTAAGAGCTAATAAAACCTAATAAGACCCTTAACATCTAATAGGACCCTTAACATGATTAATATTTCCTATTAAACTCTGACACTAGAAACTAACATAAATAAAATACTAGAAACCAACATGAACTTTCTCTCTTTCTCTTTGACCAATTAAGACCTAACATGATTAACAAGATGTAATATGACCCTTTAAGAGATAACATGAATAATAAGACATGTAATATTGTCTATTAAAACCTAACATGATTAATAAGACCTAATAAGACCCGTAAATTAATTAATATGATCTAATAAGACCTAACATGTGACTAATACTCAAGACTAATTAGGACCTATTAATTGACTGATTAAGACTAATTAAGACTTAACATGTTTTAATAAGACATAATAGGACCCCTTAAGACCTAGCATGAGTAATAAGACCTAATAAGACCTAATAGGACCCTTAAGAACTAATAGGATCTATTAAGACCTAATACCTGACCAATTAAGACCTAACAAGTGACTAATATTTGACCAATTAGAACCTATTAATTGAGCAATTAATAATTTTAACATGTGACTAATACTTGACCAATTAGGACCTATTAATTGACCAATTAAGATAGGTAACATGATTAATATGACCCCTTAAGACTTAATAGGATTAATACGACCTAATACTTGACCTAATACCACTTAAGACCTAATAGGACCCCTTACTTTCAATCAACATCTACATCTACATTGAACCATAACTCAAAGCCTGTTTTCATTAAGACCTAACATGATTAATAAGACATAATAGGACCCCTTAAGGCCTAGCATGAGTAATAAGACCTAATAAGACCTAATACCTACTAATAAGACCTAATAGGACCCTTAAGAACTAATAGGACCTATTAAGACTAATTAGGTCCAATAGGACCTATTAAGACTAATTAGGTCCAATATGACCTATTAAGACCTAATAGGACCAATTAAGACCTAACAAGTGACTAATATTTGACCAATTAGGACCTATTAATTGACCAATTAAGACTTAAGATGTGACTAATATGACTAATAACACCTAAATTGATTAATACGACCTAGTAAGACCTAATACCTAATAATAAGACCTAATAGTCAACCCTTAAGAACTAATAGGACCTATACTTGACCAATTAGGTCCAATATGACCTATTAAGACCTAATAGTCCTACCAATTAAGACCTAACATGTTACTAATACTTGACCAATTACGACCTATTAATTGACCAATTAAGACTAATTAAGACTTAACATGTGACTAATATGACCAATTAAGATAGGTAACACGATTAATACGACCCCTTCAGACTTAATATATTTCAATTTTAAACTAGATGATTAAATTTGTAACATGTATGTTTCTTAAATTTGTATACATATATATATATACATATACATATATATATATATATATATATATATATATATATATATATATATATATATATATATATATATATATATATATATATATATATATATATAAACTAGATGATCTTAAATTTGTAACATGTATGTTTCTTAAATTTGTATGTACATGTGTGTGTGTATATATATATAATTTAAACTAGATGATTATAATGTACATGTGCAGAGATCTATATATATTCTGTTTATGTATTACATGGCATCGGGTAGAGGGTCAATGGATTCAAGAGAGCCTAGTGTACATGGGGGGGTGGTAGTGGTAGTGGTAGTGGTCACTCCTCACATAGATCAGTCGATACTACAAAGGCCAGAGAGAAGCTATTTACTTCTACTATTGACATATTGAGATGAGCATTAGATCTTTTGGATTAGACCTTAGCTTCATCCACCACCATTCTCAATAGGGATAGGGTGAACATTAATAGAGATGATTTGTTGTGTATGATTGACATAGTTCAATCATACAACCTGTATGATACTATCAGCATTGATAGATTCTATACTTCTTTGTCTCACAATGTTACTAGCACTATGAAATATAGGCAGATCGATGCAGATGTTTCCACCCCTATGGTGAAGAGCATGTTTCCTCATTATCGAGACATGACTAAGGTGAGAGGGTACATGGTATTGAGATGTGAGGATGACCTTGTGGGACCATTTATATCTCCTCGATGGTTGGGTGCTCATCATAGGTGGCCCCAAAAGGATGAGTTGCCACTATATTTCTACAAATAATTGTTTGCAGAATTTAATTTGTATCTTGATGTTGATTATACAAATTTTCCTGATTATGTTGGGTAGGGGAGAGGGAGATTATCTGACAGGTTCAGAGCACCTGATGCCCCTGTGCCCGCTAATAAGTGGGAAAGGGTAAGTCCAAACCTTTTGGTCATACCAAAAGGTTTGGAAATGACAATTGCAGGAGAGAGTGTGCTAGATGATAGGATGAGGATGGACATTTATTCTAGTATAGCGAGTATTGCCACATAGTTTTAGGAGATTTTTTCTGATCATGTGGGGAGATACATGTTACGTTCTCATTCCAGCATTCCTCCACCTGCATAGGATGCATCCTCTAGTGGTGATCCATATGATATAGTTGACATACCATCTCCCCTGGAGGTTACAACTATATCAGATATGGACCATTTGTGATGTACGAGTGCATTATTATCCAGTGATCTATGTTGTACATATTAGACCATATAGATGCTTAGTGGGATTCCACTCAGGGAGGTTCCATCATTTGTTAGGACCTATCTTAGTACTAGATTAGGTTCTCAATAGATTGCACCACTGACAGGTCCTTAGCTAACTCCACCACCACCGATAAGTCCTTAGCAGACTACACCACTGATAGGTCCTCAGTAGACTACACCACCACCTATAGCTCCTCCGTAGAATGCACCAGCTACATCTCATCATCAAACCACATATGCCACTTCATCATGTCTAGGTTGTCAACTTTTTACTACATTTCTTACAGACGACCAGATTGATCCTGTGGAGATGTCATTACATTCGTCAGATTTGAATGCTTTCGAGAGAGCATTAGAGGCTGCTATGGTATATAAATTAAATTAAATTTTTATTTATTTAAAAAACTTACACATATATTTTAATTTTGATTAATATATGTTATATATTTGTGTACACCAGGAGGTTATTGATGAGGATACTAGACCATATGGAGATTTATAGACTCCACGCGATCCTATCCATCATGATACACAAGTACATTGAGATGTTTGGTCAAAAAATTAATTTTTCTATGATCATAAGTATTTAAAATTTATTATACATGTATGTATGCATGACACATTTTGTTTATTGTACATAGACATCAGGAGGAGGTGCACCACCATCAGGTCACGGATCAGGACATGGCCTTAGTTGAGTGACCATGTTATTTTAGATATTTCATGTGACATTTCATATATACATGCTATAACATTTTATAGATATTTCTATTAGGAATGGGAACACTAAGAGGGGGGTTGAATCGGTGTTCACTATATTTTAATTTTTCACTTTAATCTTTATACTGAACTTAAATGCTTAAGTACTGAATTAAAAATTCACATAAACATGAAACATGAAATTAATACATGACACCAATATCATTATGGGGAAACCAAAATAGGTAAAAACCCTAGTGGGAATTGACACCCACCAATATTTGGCACTAGTGTTTTGTGATCCTTGGTAGAAGATCCTTAACCCTGTTAGGAGTTGCTTTACAATGCTTTAAGTACAGTAGACCTTGTTATGGGTCAAACCCTGTTAGGATTCTTTTACAATAGTCCCTACTAGGGGAGTGGATGCACTATCCTAGAGCTCACTGCTCAAGTGGTGAAGGCTACAACCTTCTAATCTTAGATACACACTATATCAGGAGGATGAACTATCATTATGACACTTCTTGTTAGATCAGTTCCTTTGATGCATTAATGCTTTGACCTCTTGCAAAGCTCTAATACATCTTCTTGACTCTTTTCATACTTATTCTCTTCTTATCACAACTCTCTATCAACTTCTATACCAAATACAATGGGTGCATCTTATATTTATACATGCATACAAAATAAACAACTAGGTTGGCCCTTAGACCTATTACAAACTACGCTTCCAAATGAATTGGCTTAAGTGTGATTACAAAAAAACAAGTATACATGGTGGAAACCTAAATATAATAGGCCCTTAGCCTTTACAACATTACATTATAAACATAAACCAAAATATTAACTGTCGGCTGCTTACTCTGTTGTTCACTGGCACACACTGGTTGTGCAGCTTCAACTAATTGTAACTTTCACATCCTTGCATATCTGATTATGCACTCATAGAATAAGCATGAGTATAGTCTAACTAACCTAAATTCTAGGGAACATACCATAATTCTTCCGTACGCACGTGCGTTGATGCTCTGAGCTGTAGGACCTCTGTACACTATCCAGTCTTCAACACTTAACTAATTTCTAATCTTCTCATCAAGTGCGCTAACTCCAAACTACTATATGACTTTGTTGCCATAATGAAAACACTATATCAAGTTATATACAATAGTATAACCAACTTTCCAACAGTCTCCCCTTTATCATTGATGGCAACAAAGGAATATGGCCAAGTTGCTAACTGTCATCAATACAAAAAACTTTTCTCTTCTATACATATACTTATATCTCCATTTACATATTATGATCCATATTCTATACACAACTCCCCCTTTGACATTAATGACAAAGGTGTTTCAAAAAATGTACCTACATATACTCAGTAAGGGAAAACATCTGGATATGCTATCTTTAGGTTCTAAATCTCCTTCTTCCAAAAAGTGATCAATGAATTAACTATCTAGAGATGAGCGCATAATGCATACTAAAGCTTCTCCAATTCTTCTTCAAATCTATGGAAGGACCTTGATCAAATGTCACCATAGTGGCATCAATCTCCTTGATGTTCTGATTTAGAATGTCTAATGAGGGCATAAGAGCATTTATCAACTGAGTCCATCTAGCCCTTATCTTTGCCATCTCTTTCTCTACCTTCTCAATTTTGTCTATCTATCCTTGGTACACATTATTGCACATGTTCACATCTATGGATTTGTCTTTCACTGAACTCTTCGCTTGCTCAATCATAGCTTCTGCCTCTTTTATTTTGAAATGAGTATTAGTAAGCTTATCTTGTTCCATGCATTCTGCAATGATTCTTCTCCCTTGATCAGAAAATTCTTTTAGAGATGCTTGTCCTATCTTGAGTGAATTCAAATCTAGTGCAAAGTTGCTCATCAGTTCACTCAACCTCTTCTTTAGGTACTTCTCTTCTACAACTAAGGATGCAGACTCTTCAAGGCTTGAGAAATTACTTTTGAAATGTGAGATGACTATACTCACATCATCAATAGAGTGTATCTTAGACACTTTCATGTCCTGTGGCAATAGACTATTCAAAATGTTTACTAATTCTACTAGGATAGGATTCCTCATCACTTTCTTTTCTTTGTCTTTCTCCATAGCTAAAACACTAAACTTAATTAGGTCTTCTTCTTTCCATGAGTCCAAACTAGATGTGTCAGGTGTCAAACTTGACAACAATGCTATAGAGGGAGTTATGGGAGTGCTATCCATCACTTCCTCTTTTACCTTGACTAATTCAACTGATGGTTCATTGATTTCTTCTTCTTTTTTTGAATCTTTATTTTCTTCTTCTTTTTCTATTTTTTCTTTTTCTAGTTCTTTTTCTACCATCTTATCTTCTTCTTTCTCATCTGTTATATTTTGAATCAATACCTCTTCTTGATGAATGGGAGGTGTGTTGCTACATAAAATTTTAGCTTCTTGTGTGCTCACAAAAGCTTCCTCAAATTTGTCCAATTCTGTGTTAGTGGCGGCCATGGCTATCTCCACATTATCAATGATAATAGTGTTGTCCTTAAGTGACTCTTTCATGGGCACAGACTTATCTAACTCTATTTGTGCCTCCATTGTAGGTGTTGAATCCTGAAGACCTTTAGATTGTACCTTGATGGTCTCTAACCCTTTGGTAACCATTGTGGGTGAATGTGTTGTGGGCGCAATGGGTGGATACATATGTCTATTCATTAGAACCTTCTCAGAGGCTTTCTCTATTTCTTTGGCAACTAACTCATAATTTGTATTCATTAAATTCAAAGTTCTTATCTTAGTTCTGAGGTGAGGCTTCACCAAATCTAACAATAACTTCTTCTCTTCTAGCTCACACACATGAAGAGTTTCATCTAAGATCTTTTCCCTTATCCATTGATCTTCTTCAATAGCCTGTCTCTTTTGGAATTCTAGGATATTCCATACATTGTCAAAGATCATTGTTTTTAGTTCCAAGATTGTCTTTTTGAACTTGATCATGTGCTTTATGATCATGCTATGAATCTTTGATTTGTCAATTTCATTGAATTTATCATAGAACTTCCCAACCTGATCAATTCTTCCTTCGTCAATTATTCTAGCACTTAGCACATTTAAGCTAGGTCCGAACTCTACCTTAGGGGGAGCTTGAGTGTTCTTTCTGCTTCTTGTTTCTCACGAGGATGGATGACTAGTGCCAACCTCTTTCTTCCTCTTTTCTATTATCTTATACTCTGGAGGAGCAGTAGGATCACTGGTTTCCTTGGGTGCAAAAGGAGTTTCATTGATTATATCCTTTTGTTCAACAGATTTCTCTATCTTTACCTTCTTCAACTTGGGATCTTGTGATTCTGCCTTAGCTGCATCTGCGCTCTTTAGTTCCAAAGCAATCATTTTTTCTTTTTCTTTGTCAAGATCTGCTTGAGACACACCATGTATTCTCAAGATCTTTGTTGTGACTTTAGAAACCTTTATTTTTGTTGCTACGATTTTTAGCTTTGCATCTACTTCTCTTGTCTTCTCCTCATATGTTCCCCACCTAGGTTCATTAAGATCTTTGGTTGCTAATAGTAGTACCTACGCATATTCTTCAAGGACCTATTCCTCTACCTCATAACCAAGTAGATGAATCCACTTAGTTCTTGGCTTAATAGCTTCCATACAAGTTGAATCAGTTTCAACCATAAAACATATTGTATCCTTATACTTTTCCAAAATGCTCTCTAGAATTTTATACCTCATTTGCATCTTAACCCTGAAGGTCATCAATTCCAATGTTACATAATCTCTCAATGTACTCTTTGTGGATGCTTTGTCAAATATATGTGGCATGGTTGGAATGGACTTGTCCAAATACAAATCTAATACTTTCTCAACTATATGAAGATACATGTAAATGATTAATGACCCAAACCTGAATATATTTGGCTTGTCATGTTTGATTGCCTTGATGTTATCAATCAACTATGCATGCAAGATCTCACACAATTTGAACTATCCATCTTCCTTCATAAGTCTAATGGTTGCTATAATAGTTCCCATAGACAAACTATTCACCCTTCTGGTGTGATGAAACCTATATCCAAGTATCATAGACATCAATTTGATGTCAGCTTGTTCAATAGGCTTAATTGTCATCCCATGCCTATCACTCTTGGACTTACATGTTTGCTCAACAATTTTCCTAACATCCTTGCCCACAGGAAGGATGGCATTTGTCTTAGATAGACCTATCATCTCATATATTAGGTCACTAGTAATTTTGACTAGGACATCACCTATCCAAAATAGGTTGTCATGAATTCTACTCAATAGTATCTTAATACATTTTATCTCATAGAATTCATATGTCGTAGCATAATCAACTATAGGGTGATCATTCCACTTAACATATTCATCCATGAATGTTTTATCTAGTTTCAACATGGTATCCATGTGCGCCCTTAACCTATCCAACCCCACTAGTTCTTTCTTGCAGTAGATGTATGCCCTAATGTCCTTGTCATGCATGACGCCCATAGGCATGTGGGAGAATGCTCCCTCTAAATCATATAGGGTTGACTTAAATGGATGTTTCTTGAATACATATATATTCTTCTTTGCAACATCAAAAACTATGGGAGTAGCCATGACATACTTGTTTAATCACTTTCCAATTGATCTCTAAGATAATCTAAAGACTTATGAATTAGCGCAATGAACTAGGGTTTCTACAACCAATCAAATGCACTGCTAATCACTAATAGATCAATATGCAAGTCTTCACAATAACTTCTAATGCTATTTCTACTCTCCTATCACTTTGAATTCGAATGCAATGAGTAATCAAACAAATTTTTGTGTACTTAAAGTGAAAATTCTACCATTAATGATTGTCATGTAAACTAGGCTGTCACTTAAACATTTCCAACTTTTGTTCTGTTAACAATTAATATGTGCACTCTTGAATGAAGGCTCCTTTTTACTCCAAAAGCTTAAGTCCAAAGGTGCATACTCTGAGAGTGAGGATACCAACCACACAGGGGTCTAGAGATAAATTAGCTCCCCCTATGACCTTGAGGGCCATTCATCCAAATGTAGAGGGTGCATCCACTTTGGATCTATCCAATACATACTCATCAGTCTTTCCCTTCTTCTTCTCTGACCAAATCAAGCTCACATCATCTAAGGCTTTGACAAAATTGACTTCTCCTTTGGGATCCAATACTGGTTCTTCAGCCTTTTTAGGGCTTTCTTGACCTTGTGTCCTTGATCTACAGAACCTTGAGATATGTCTAGCCTTGTTAGAAGAGTGACAAATGACTGGAGGTCTTATATTCCTTGACGCATTGACATGAGTCACCATTTTACATGTTCTAGCTGAGTGACCATTATAGTTACATATTTGACATGTAATATTTTGAGAACTTCTTACATTTGTCTGATTCTAATTTCTCTGATCATATTGAATCCTATTCTTCTTACTAGTCTTGCAATTCATAGCTCTATGACCAAATTTATTGCATGAATAATAGTAACCGTTAAAAGGTCTTACCTTTGTATTGTTCCTTGTAATGTGTCTATGCTTGTTACATGCAAAAAAAGTGTGTTCTACAGGCCTGCACTCATTCTTAAGTGGTCCACCATTGTCTTTGGTTTGATCTTTAGTCTTCTCAGTATCAATAGAGTCTTTTTGTGTCTCCTTTCTTGCTCGCATGTTGTCAATCTGATTTTGTGCTTCATTATATCCAATACAACTAGTGTCTCCTTTGGCTCTTCTTGCATACAACTAAGATTCTATCAAATTAGAACTGGTGTGCAATTTGTCAATATGATTCTTTGCTTCTTTCAATTCAGACTCCAAGCTTTCTTTGCTATTTCATAGCTCCAATATTTCCATGTTAACTTGCCTTAGTTCTTCATTCAGTTGAAGGTTCTCTTTGATGTGTTCATTGTAGACTTCCTAATTGTTGATCAACTTATCATCAAATTATTCAAGTAGATCTTTCATAGATGCATTTTCTTCATTTAGCTTCTTGACCTTTGCTCCTAGATCACTGTTAGAGCATTCTTTCAAATCCTTTCTTATCCTTTTGATAACTAATTGAGCATCACTAACCTTTTCTTTTAGTTCTTTAATTTCTCTTTCTGATTTGTCCAGGTCTTCAAGAGTAGCTTCAAGATTTCTTTTTAGATGTTTCATTTCTACTTTATCCATGATCTCCTCAAGTGGTTAAACTTCTTTACTAAGGACCAAAGCTCTGATACCAATTTTTAGGAATGGGAACACTGAGATGGGGGGGGTGAATCAGTGTTCACTATATTTTAACTTTTCACTTTAATCTTTATACTGAACTTAAATGCTTAAGTACTGAATTAAAAATTCACATAAACATGAAACATGAAATCAACACATGACACCAATATGGTCATGGAAAACCCAAATAGATAACCTCGGTGGGAATTGACACCCACTAATATTCTGCACTAGTGTTTTGTGATCCTTATTAGAAGATCCTTAACCCTATTAGGATTTTATTTACAATGCTTTAAGTACAGTAGACCTTGTTAAGGGTTGGACCCTATTAGGAGTCTTTTACAATAGTCCCTATTAGGGGAGTGGATGCACTGTCCTAGAGCTCACTGCTCAAGTGGTGAAGGCTACAACCTTCTGCAGGATGAACTGTCACTATGACATTGCTTGTCAGATCAGTTCCTTTGATG
The DNA here is from genome assembly GCA_027943335.1 of Chamaecyparis obtusa. NCBI lineage: Eukaryota > Viridiplantae > Streptophyta > Pinopsida > Cupressales > Cupressaceae > Chamaecyparis > Chamaecyparis obtusa. The sequence goes on along the minus strand of BSBK01013178.1, from coordinate 43,151 downwards.
CTTTGATGCTTTGACCTCTTGAAAATCTCTAATACATATTTTTGACTCTTTTCATACTTCTACTCTACTTATCACAACTCTCTATCAACTTCCATACCAAATACAATGAGTGCATCTTATATTTATATGTGCATACAAAATAAACAACTAGGTTGGCTCTTAGACCTATTACAAACTATGCTTCCAAATGAATTGGCTTAAGTGTGCTTATAAAAAAAAAAGTATACATGTTGGCAACCTAAATATAATAGGTGCATAGCCTTTATAACATTACATTATAATCACAAACCACAATATTAACTATTAGTTGCTTACTCTGTTCTTCATTGGCAAACACTGGCTGTGCAACTTCAACTGACTGTAACTTTCACATCCTTCCATATCTGATTATGTGCTCATAGACTAAGCATGAGTATAGTATAACTAACTTAACTTCCAGGGCACATACCATAATTCTTCTATATGCACGTGCATTGATGCTCTGATCTGTAGGAACTCTGTACACTATCCAGTCTTCAATACTTAACCAATTTCTAATCTTCTCATCAAGTGTGCTGACTCCAAACTGCTATATGACTTTGTTGCCATAATGAAAACACTATATCAAGTCATATACACTAGTATAGCCAACTTGCCAACAATTTCATTTTAGACATTTCATAAATATTTCATTTTAGATATTTCATATATACATGTAGATATTTTAGTCATTTCATATATGTACATGGTATATGGTTTTGTGTTATTTCATATTTTATACATTACATTACATAGTTCAGACATTACATGTTACATATTTTATACATGTTACATGTTATATGTTCATGTGTTATTTCATCTTTTGGACTTATTTTTATACATGTTATGTATACATTATGTTATGCCATGTTCTAATGTTATTTTAAATATTTCTAAAAATTAAGTAATCTAACTAATGTCATGTAAGTAAAAAATAATTAAATAAGTAACTAACTAATGTCTTAAGGGGAGGTACTTAATCATGTAAGGAAACTCAGGTGTAGAAGCAACTTCCTACACTAAACTCAAAAGGAAAGTATTGTGCAAATTCTTTTAAATCCTTACAATTTCAAATTTGTTAACTACTTTAACAAAGATATTGCAGCCATATACCATGCATATAGAAAATAGAGAATGACACAATGATTTACCCTGGGGAAACCTTTCGGTAAAAACCCCAGCACTCCAAAACCTGCATAGTGTATTAATCAAAACTATTACAGTTTACAATACACGTGCAATGCAAGTTCTTTCAGAAGATTTTTTCAGCCCTTGAAGATAAATCACGGCAGCATAAAATGTTCCAACAATACACTTACATCTCCTATCTTCGCAACCCTAAAAAATGCTTATATCATGTGCTTCCCTTTTTAGGGCAACTTCCAAAGATAGTTGTATTAGGGTTTTACCATTATCTGAGAAAATAGGAACCTGACTAGTGAAGAGTGTACAGTAATCAACTTTATTAGTTGCCACATGTCTTCACATATCATTGAATCTTCCAGACATAGCTCTTACGTATCATAGGAAATCATCATAACCGTTTTAGCCATGATCTCCTTACACACAATTCAAGATGTTGACACATCAAGTGGAGTGACACATCAACATAGCAACTAGACATGTACACTCACACTTAATTACATTATTTGCAAGAAATATATTTTACAAAAAAAATAATAAGAATAGGAATTATCCAAGGTTGAGACACCTTATTCCTAACATTCTCCCACTTGTCAAACACCTTGTAAGAGCAATAGGAACATAACAGGAACTAACCGATATAGGCCAAAAGGCCCATAGACTTCGAACACCATCTGAACTTCTCAGTGCCCACTGGTTTTTTTAATGCATCTACAACATTCTTCACAGTATCTACCTTCTCCAAATTTACCTTTCCATCTTCCACCATATCTCTCACAAAGTGAAACAGCACATCAATGTGCTTCATTCTGGCATGAAAAGTTGGATTCTTCGCAAGGAAAATAGCACTCTGACTGTCACACCAAATAGTAATTTGTTCTGCATCAACACCAACATCAAAACACAATCTCCTAAACCAAATGGCTTCCTTACAAGCATGAGTATCAGCCATGTACTTAGCTTCTGTAGTGGATAAAGAAACCACAGGTTGTCACTTACTCATCCAATTGATGGCACCACCAAACATAATGAACACATAAGCATTGGTGGATCTCCTACTATCAATATCACCTGCCCAATCTGAATCCACAAACCCACAAATACAAATTGAATGCAGAGATCCAGAAGTGTTACCATGGTAACATATGGAGTAATCTGATGTACCCCTCAAATATTTGAATACTCGCTTAACTGCATCCCAATGTACCCATCCAAGATTAGCCATAAACCGACTCAGGACTCCCACTACTTGAGCAATGTCTGGTCTAGTACAGACCATAGCATACATAAGACTACCAACTGCACTAGCATAAGGTACTCTACTCATGTCCTCCACCTCACTAGGAGATTTTGGATAATCATCTATAGATAACTTTGTTCCCACATAAATAGGAACACATAGTGGTCTACAATCTGCCATGCTGAACCTGTCCAACATAGACTTCACATACTTACTTTGACTCAACCAAAGTTTTATGTTAGACCTGTCTCTACTGATTTCCATACCCAAGATGTACCTTGCTGCCCCAAGATCTTTCATCTCAAACTGTGCTGACAACTAAAATTTAAAATCAAAAATCATACCCTTACCTTTCCCAAACAGCAACATATCATCAACATACAATGCAACAATAAGAAGGAGATTATTTTCAACTCTGAAATAAACACAATGATCTGATTTCGATCTTACAAATCCAATTGACAACACAAAGGCATCAAACTTAAGGTACCACATCCTAGGAGATTTCTTTAAACCATATAGAAATTTCTTTAATTTGCAAACTAAGGATTCTTTACCTTTAACAACATAGTGCTCAGGCTATGACATATAAATCTCTTCCTCCAAATCACCGTGAAGGAAAGTTATCTTCATATCCATCTGTTATATCTCTAAATCATATGATGCAGCAAGAGATAATAGAAATCTAATGGATGTCAACTTTTCAACATGAGATAATATTTCACCATAATCTATTCCCTCTACCTGTGAATACCCCTTTGCAACCAATCTAGCTTTGTACCTTTCAACACTGCCATCTGCACAAAATTTCTTCTTGAACACCCATTTATAGCCAACAAATTTTCTCCCTTTAAGAAAAGGTACAAGGTCCCAAGTTTTTTTTTTCTCCAATGAAGCCACCTCATCATCCATAGCCTCAATCTAGGAACCTGCATCTTCCATGCCCAAAGCCTCTTTCATAGATCTAGGCTCATCAGTGTTAGTAATCAAAGCAAAGGCACAATTGGAATCTAACATAGAATAACTAAACCTTTTTGGTTGCTTTCTTTCTCTCGTGGATCTCCTCAAGGGCTGAGGTTGAGGTTGTTCTTCCTCTTCTTCTAAACTATCAGAGCTGCTAGATTTCTCCTCATCATTAGACCCAACATGATCTCTCTGTTCAGTCTTCTCAGGGGTAGGAGGAAACTGAACAACATTTTTTTCCTTTTCTTTTTCATCTGGTTGTAGCACAATAGGAGAAGATTTTAGCTCTCTAAAAATAATATTTCTACTATACAACACCTTACTAGTCACAGGATCCCAAAGCTTGTATCCTTTCACACCAACACTATATCCAATGAAAATACATTTGATAGCTTTGTTTTCCAACTTAGATCTTTTCTCCTTTGGAACATGTGCATAAGCTTCACAACCAAAAACATGAAGATGTCTAATTGAAGGAAACTTACCAGACCACACCTCCATGGGTGTCTTATCAACAAGAGCTGATGTAGGAGATCTGTTAACCAGATAGCAAGCAGTGGCCACAGCTTCAGCCCAAAACCTTTGTTCTAAACTAGCTTCACTAAGCATACTCCTAGCCTTCTCCATCAGTGTGTTGTTCATTCTCTCTACAACTCCATTTTTCTATGGGGTGTAAGGAGTTGTCTTATGCCTCTTGATACCTTGTTCTTTATAGAACTATTCAAACTCTACTAAGCAAAACTCACCACCATTTTCAGTTCTCACACACTTAATCTTCTTACTAGTATGATTCTCTACAAGAGCTTTCAATTCCTTGAACTAACTAAAGACTTGTGTCTTACTTGTAAGGAAATAAATCCAAGTCCTACTATAATTATCTATGAAAGATACAAAAAATATAGACTTGGAGATTGAAGGAACTTTTACAGGAACAAATTCATCAAAATGAATAATATCCAAAACATCAGAAGATTTGTGAGAACTAGAGTAAAACTGAACATGATTTTGTTTACCATAGACACAGTGTTCACATAAGTTGAACTTGAGATTGCAATCATTTAACCCCTCAACGAGGTTTTTATTTTTCAGGGTTCTGAGACCCTTTTCACTAATGTGGCCAAATCTCATATGCCACAACATTGTCTTTTCTGCAGGAAGCTTACCTTCCAAAGTGTTTGCACTACCATCGGAACCAATAACCATAGACTTCTTCACTGCTCATTCAGATGGTGAGGATGAAGAACTATTACACAAAGGAATACATGCATCTAGTTGAAATAAGGTACCTCTCCTAGTACCCCTAGCAAGCACTATCGATCCTCTCATCATCTTGCATCCTTCTTTCAAAAAAACAACCTACACACCATTCAGCATACTTATAGATAATAGGTTTCATGCCAAACCCAGAATGTGCATAACTTCATTGATTCCCTTTACTCATCCATCAGGAAATTTGATAGTGACCCTTCCGCATCCAACTATCTTTAGGTGAGCATCATCACCCAAGTACACCTTTCCACCATCGAACTCTTCATATTTTGAGAACCAATTTCGATGAGAGGTCATGTGAAAAGAAGCACTAGAGTCTACCAACCACACATCATCAAATGCATGGGCTGTCAAAGCTATGAGAAAAGCATCTCCATCTTGAGATTTTTCGAAAGCTGAATCTGAGCCTTTCTTCTTCTTCTTTGGTTCTTTGCAATCCCTTCGGAAGTGCCCAGTTTTATCAAAGTTCCAACATTTCGCCTTGGACTTTCCATGAGTCTTAGAACTCCCATGGGATTTGGATCTACCCTTCTTTGACTTGTTGTCATTCTACTTTCCTCTATTGTTGGATCTCCCGCGAACAGCAAGAGCTTCCTTAGATGAATCTGAAGTCTTTATTCACATCTCAAATAGTAGCAAAGACACCACATCATCCATACAGAATGTGACTATAGTACTTCCAAGAGCCATCACAAGATGGTCCCATGAATTTGGCAAGGAACAAAGCAGGGTCATACAATGATCCTCCTCCTCGATCTTGGCACTAGATGATGCCAACTGTGCAATCAATAAATTGAATGCGTTGAGATGATTAGTTATGGATCCACCTTCTTCCATTCTTAAAGAATACAACTTCTTTCTTAGGAAAAAATTATTCACCAGAGATTTGGCCTGATACACAGACCCAAGCCATTTCCACAAAGAATTTGCAGGAGTCTCATCAAGAACATTCAGAAGAATGGGATCTGCTAGACAGAGTTTGATGAGACCCCTAGCCTTCTGATCCTTGATCTCCCAATCCACTTGACATATCACTGTAGGTTTCACATCAAGTGAAGCAACATACCATAGATCACGGTCTTCAAGCATGTCTTCCATCTTGAGTTTCCACAACTCAAAATTAGTGCCATTAAATTTCTCCACCTCTATTCTACTGTATGAGGAACTTGCCATCTCAATCTACAAAAAAGATTCAAAATACTCTGCACAAAACTCTCACTCAACTTGAGATTAGCTCAAAAAAACCCTACCCAATAGCTAGGATCAAAAGTTGATCAAGCTCTGATACCACTTGTAAGGAAACTCAAGTGCGGAAACAACTTCCTACACTAAACTCAAAAGGAAAGTATTGTGCAAATTCTTTTAAATCCTTACAAGTTCAGATTCGTTAACTACTTTAACAAAGATATTGTAGCCATATACCATGCATTAAAAAAATAGAGAATGACACAATGATTTACCCTGGGGAAACCTTTTGATAAAAACCCCAGCACTCCAAAACCTGCACAATGTATTAATCAAAACTATTACAGTTTACAATACACTTGCAATGCAAGTTTTTTCAGAAGATTTTTTCAACCCTTCACTAATACATTTGGGGTGAAATTGCGACGGCAGGCAAATGTCATGCGGTTTTGCCCTTTTTTTTTCAAATATAGCCCGACACCGTCGCAATTTGCGACGACAATACATTTGTCACTGTCGCAATTGCGACGTTGTCGGGATATAAGCGCAAAATTAAAAAGGAACGTTGTCATGTGTGTTTTCAACAGCGTCGTAACCCTCCGCGAAATCACATCAGGATATAAGTGAAAACAAAATAAGAACGTTGTCATTTGTATTTTCAACAGCGTCGTAACCCTCTGCGAAATCACATCGGGATATAAGGGCAAAAAAAACAAGAACGTTGTCATTTGTGTTTTCAACAACGCCGTAACCCTCCGTGAAATCATAGCTACAATTTCTGAGTACGTTGGGTTTATTTTTCTTTTGTCATTATTATGTAATCTGGTATTCAGCTGTTAGAGAGCTAAAATACCCAGAAATGAGGACATATCTATGTTGAATTTATTGTTAGCGGCTTTGGTTATTTAGAAGTTTAATTTTATTTGTTCATCTTTCAAGCACAAACGTTTTGTGGACCGTAACATCTTCATTGTTTTGGGTATGCAGTGAAACAGCCCTAACTTGCAATTGCGATGTTGTTGGGATATAAGGGCAAAAAAAAAAAGGAACGTTGTCATTTGTGTTTTCAACAGCACCGTAACCCTCCGTGAAATCACATCGGGATATAAGGAAAAAAAAAACAAGAACGTTGTCATTTGTGTTTTCAACAGCGCCGAGAGAGATTCCCTCCGCGAAATCACAGCTACAATTTCTGAGTACGTTGGGTTTATTTTTCTTTTGTCATTATTATGTAATCTGGTATTCAGCTGTTAGAGAGCTAAAATACCCAGAAATGAGGACATATCTGTGTTGAATTTATTGTTAGCAGCTTTGGTTATTTAGAAGTTTAATTTTATTTGTTCATCTTTCAAGCACAAACGTTTTGTGGACTGTAATGTCTTCATTGTTCCAGGTATGCAATGAAACAGCCCTAACTTGTGACTACCTTCACGGTACTTGTGTACATTATCATGTTGTCTTTACAGTGACTGTCCTCATTCAAGTGGCAATTACACAAGGGACATTCACTGTGAGATGTCCTCATTTGTGACAAGGACAGTCACACTTAGGACATCTCATAGTGATATTCCCTTGTGTAATTTCAACTTGAATGTATTGCTATTGAACCACATTAATGCTTTTCTTCTTCAACAAATGAGGACAGTCACTGTAAAGACAACATGATAATGTACACAATTACCAAAAAATGATCTTGTTAATTGATGTAACACTTTGTCTTGCTCACTCCCTATCCTTCACTAGGGTCTCTTTAGGCCAATGTTTTGACTTGATAGGGTACTTAACTATCCCTACACTCTTTAGGTATCTCTACCCAAGATCCCACTCCTTCAACTAGTGCACACCAACAAGAAATACAACGAACTCTGCTCAATACCAATCTAGCTACTAGGACACTCCTAGTCTTGTCTTCACAAATTGAAACACATTCAACTAGAAATTTACTCCATGGAGAGGCTGGCCACTAGGACCTCTATTGGTTTCAATATTACTCCTTCACCTATACTTTTCATCAGTACTTCAATCCGGTTCATCAAACCATGCCAATTGCACCCAAAAATAGGCTGCTAGCAATTAGGCCTTTGTCAAGCCTTTTTGTTTATATTAAGCCACCTAAAGGGCTTAGGATTCAGATGCCCTTTATTGAGAACTCCAAGATATCTAAGGTCTTCTCCTCCTAGATTTTTTGTACACCAACTGCTATAGCCATGCCTGAAAACAAGTATTTTGACACAACTTGGACAGTCTGACTAAGAGTTTGTTTTCTTAGCAGCCAAAGAAACTCACCCAATCTTCTAATTTGACTTGGGGCTTCTTTAGATGTGTGTCTACCTCTCCATGAGATTTTAGTTGAAGCAACCAATGCATTCAACTTGTTGTAATCTTCTTGTAATGATTTGTCATCCCTAACTGTGCTCAACTGACTCACCTAGGACATCATTGCAAACATAGAAAATGAGCTTCCTAGGGCCCCTCCTTCCAAACATATAGTACATGGAGTCTCCTCACCCATTCCAAGAGCCCGTACAAAATTGACAATGGAATGATGAGCTAAGACTCCATTTGTTCAACCTGCCTAGTTCAAACCAATGATAGGGTACTTAACAAAAGAATTAACAAACTAGTTGGAATGCTTCAAAACTCAAAAAAAACACAACACAGAATAAAAAAACAACTTGTACTAACTTTTCCAATAGACACTGCGAGCTATCTAATCCATTAATCAACTGAAAACAAAGAAACAAAAAAACTCAAGAATTCACTAAAACCGTGTTACTCTACAAATCTTCTTAATTCCAAATGTTTTTCCCCCCAACCTTTTGCACAGATCGATGGAGGCCTCTTATAGTTGATCTGATGCCTAATTCAATGGTTTCATATAGTTACATAACCATCTTACTCGAAAATGCTCCCTTGCACAAATGTTGTCAATGTTGTGAATGACAACATTGACAACTTGTTACAACCTTTGGGATTTTGGTTCAAAACTTATTGTTCAAACACCATAAGACCCTAACCATGACTTAGTTAGGCTATTTAGACCTCACATAGGCCACTTCTACACTTCTTTGCCCAATTTGACCCCTAAATGCTTCATTCCCACTTTTGCCACAATATTGGTAACTTGGGTACAAATTGGCACTTGCCTTCACAAAGGTCACACATGAGGACATCTCACAGTGATCGATTTTCCCTTGTGTAATTGCCACTTGAATGTATTGCTATTGAACCACATTAATGCTTTTCTTCTTCAACAAATGAGGACAGTCACTCTAAAGACAACATGATAATGTACACTGACTGTAAGGATAGTCACAAATGAGGACATCTCACAGTGACTGTCCCTTGTGTAATTGCCACTTGAATGTATTGCTATTGAACCACATTAATGCTTTTCTTCTTCAACAAATGAGGACAGTCACTCTAAAGACAACATGATAATGTACACTCACTATAAGGATAGTCACAAATGAGGACATCTCACAGTGACTGTCCCTTGTGTAATTGCTGCTTGAATTACACAAGGGACAGTCATTGTGAGATGTCCTCATTTGTGACAAGGACAGTCGCACATGAGGACATCTCACAGTGATTGTCCCTTGTGTAATTGCCACTTGAATGTATTGCTATTGAACCACATTAATGCTTTTCTTCTTCAACAAATGAGGACAGTCACTCTAAAGACAACATGATAATGTACACTCACTGTAAGGACAGTCACAAATGAGGACATCTCACAGTGACTGTCCCTTGTGTAATTTCCGCTTGAATTACATAAGGGACAGTCATTGTGAGATGTCCTCATTTGTGACAAGGATAGTCACACATGAGGACATCTCATAGTGATTGTCCCTTGTGTAATTGTCACTTGAATGTATTGCTATTGAACCACATTAATGCTTTTCTTCTTCAACAAATGAGGACAGTCACTCTAAAGAAAACATGATAATGTACACTCACTGTAAGGACAGTCACAAATGAGGACATCTCACAGTGACTGTCCCTTGTGTAATTGCCGCTTGAATTACACAAGGGACAGTCATTGTGAGATGTCCTCATTTGTGACAAGGACAGTCACACATGAGGACATCTCACAGTGATTGTCTGTAATGTCCCCTTTTTGGCTAACTTGGAAAATAGGAACAATTACTCCACTTCTCAGACTTACTCTATCAGATACTTACAATTAAACTAAGTAATGGAGGTTACTTAAGATATCAACCGCTATTTCAGATTCAATCACAATATGTGTGCAAGATGATATTGATACTATGTTTAATAGCACTGTCGGATATAATGATATGAAATATGCTATGAATATGATGTTTCCTATCACTTATAGTGATAGTATAATGATGGTATGTCTGATATAAACAATATCGATATACAATCAATAAGTATTGCTTACAGCAATGTATTTGCTGTGTCTGATATGATGATGTAATTATGCAAATGTGTAATATCGCTATGAGTGATATGTTGCTATTTCAGATTCTGAATTATATGCTTGTAACTTCAAATATTGATGTTGTTTCTGACTATCCTTTCTATCTGTGCAATCATGGTGTTGTCTCTGATCTGCAATGATAAACTTGAAACCAAACTGCCAAAGGCAGATGCTCTATTGAGTATATCCAAATATGGATAAGTAAATAAAGTTCTAATGATGCCTTGAGTGACTGACGAGAATGCATTCTTATATTGTCTTTAACAAATGAAGAGATGCTATGAATGAGACATGTCTTGTTTCTTCCTCCATGTCCCTTTGTTAATCACACCTTTCCATAATCCGACAGTTCACATAATATTATTTCATTATTTTCTGATCATAGATAACTCCCAGATTGACTCAATATCAAATCTTTTTATGAAGGTAATCTTCCCTAATTGGTAGTGCAACCAATAGTTAACATCCATTGTGTTTGTATTAGTTTGGTCTAACTATCATTAGTATTTAGTCAATCGATATTAACTCTTGCCTTATCCCATATTGTTATGATGATATCCAATCTTTCTACTCTGATATAAGTCGATATCATTTTCTGATAATTGTCCATTTATTGGTTGATTGCTGGTAATGGATTTTGATCTTCAAATTGACTTCCATTCCTGTTAATACTTAAGGATACATTGTACTTATTATCCATGACTGATGCCTCATTCATCAATAGCTTGTGATATAATCACTGATGCTTTTGTGTTTCTACAAGATGTGGTTTATCTCAGACAATCGATAATCTTTCAATCCTTTAGTCGATATCCTCCTATGTGGTGTCTATTGATATAGATAGTAGAATTCAATCTAGTTTATGTTATTGTCATGATAACATAGGAAGTGATGGTGCATATTTGCTAGCGGGTCTTCATGTTTGATATTGCTTTATCGGATATGTCATTGTCTAAACTTGTGCAATTAATGATTATTTATAATATATGAATGGTTATCCTTCTTGCTTATCAATACATCTTCTGAAACACATAGCGACCTATCCCTTATTCATATCATGTTGATCTTGACTTCATAGTATTTGGTTCATTAATCATCCTCTCATGGTATCGATGTGTAATGACTAGTGATTGTTGTATCACTTCTTCATTCCTCATCGTGATAGATAATGCAGATGTTTAATGTAGATGTATATCGATTACAGATATTCGATATTGCTTTAAACGTTATTATTATTATTATTATTATTAATGTTATTGTTATTATTAAATATTATAATTAATGATGTTAGTAATATTAATAATATTATAATAAATATTATTATAGTGATAACATATTGTTTTATATTGAGAGGTTTATTAATATTATTTATATATTAAAATTATTATATCAATAATTGATTTAATATTATTACTTAATATATTATTATAATATAATATATATAATTTATTAATAATTATTTATTATTAATTTATATTATAATTATAATCATAATTATATTATTTATTAATATTTTAATATTATTTAATTAACATATTACTTATTATGCTAACTATATATTATTATTATCTTTTGATAATAATTATATATTATTGTTATATACCGTTAATAATAGATTATTATATATCATCTAATCATTTTATTATTATACTAAGTTCAATATGTCACGGCTCATGACATTGTCCCTTGTGTAATTGCCACTTGAATGTATTGCTATTGAACCACATTAATGCTTTTCTTCTTCAACAAATGAGGACAGTCACTCTAAAGACAACATGATAATGTACACTCATTGTAAGGACAGTCACAAATGAGGACATCTCACAGTGACTGTCCCTTGTGTAATTGCCACTTGAATTACACAAGGGACAGTCATTGTGAGATGTCCTCATTTGTGACAAGGACAGTCACACATGAGGACATCTCACAGTGATTGTCCCTTGTGTAATTGCCACTTGAATGTATTGCTATTGAACCACATTAATGCTTTTCTTCTTCAACAAATGAGGACAGTCACTCTAAAGACACCATGATAATGTACACTCACTGTAAGGACAGTCACAAATGAGGACATCTCATAGTGACTGTCCCTTGTGTAATTGCCACTTGAATGTATTGCTATTCAGCCACATTAATGCTTTTCTTCTTCAACAAATGAGGATAGTCACTCTAAGGACAACATGATAATGTACACTCACTGTAAGTGTACATTATCATGTTGTATTACAAATGGACCTTATGTTGGTCGGGATATAAGTGCAAAAAAAAAAAGGAACATTGTCATTTGTGTTTTCAACAGCACCGAGAGAGATTCCCTCCGCGAAATCAAGCGGGTTATCATTTGTGTTTTGAACAAAGCGGGTTGTCATTTGTGTTTTGAACAGCACCGAGAGAGATTCCCTCCGCGAAATCAAGCGGGTTGTCATTTGTGTTTTCAACAGTGCCGAGAGAGATTCCCTCCGCAAAATCACAGCTACAATTTCTGAGTACGTTGGGTTTATTTTTCTTTTGTCATTATTATTTAATCTGGTATTCAGCTGTTAGAGAGCTAAAATACCCAGAAATGAGGACATATCTGTGTTGAATTTATTGTTAGCGGCTTTGGTTATTTAGAATGCTTCCCCACAATACTTAATTACACAAGGGACAGTCACTGTGAGATGTCCTCATTTGTGACAAGGACAGTCACACATGAGGACATCTCACAGTGACTGTCCCTTGTGTAATTGCCACTTGAATGTATTGCTATTCAACTACATTTATGGGCCTATTTGGACCATGACACACAGTAGCATCTACAGAGAAGAATATCCCAGGTGTAACAAGTTGTAAGAATATACCAACAGTTCTAAGAAGTTCCCTAGCACGTAGTAGCATCTACAGAGAAGAATATACAACATGAGGGCAGCCACTGTAAAGACAACATGATAATGTACACTCATTGTATGTGTACATTATCATGTTGTCTTTACAGTGACTGACCTCATTCAAGTGGCAATTACACAAGGGACAGTCACTGTGAGATGTCCTCATTTGTGACAAGGACAGTCACACATGAGGATATCTCACAGTGACTGTCCCTTGTGTAAGCCACTTGAATGTATTGCTATTCAACCACATTTATGGGCCCGTTTGGACCACAGCACACAGTAGCATCTACAGAGAAGAATATCCTAGGTGTAACAAGTTGTAAGAATATACCAACAGTTCTAAGAAGTTCCCTAGCACATAGTAGCATCTTCTAATTGTCTATACCACTTCACAAGGTATTGTTTGCACACATTGTTTTTGGTTCTTTTGATGACCCTTGTTTTGAAATTGCTATTAGGCCTTGTAGCTTATATGTTTTGATTGCTGGAGAGCTTCTAAAGCTAAGCAAGAAGACCATTGCACGAGTTATAGCTGCGCGCTCAGGTTTGAAAATTGTATATTTTTTAATCTAATGTATATTTTAACTAGACTTTTAGCTTATTTTTGCTGTATATTTTAATCTAAAGGGAATCATGGATGTGAACTTGAAAGAATTTTGTACTTAGTTCTTATGGAGAGAATAGTAGTAGTTTACGGTCTAATATCAAATAGAGTTTTCCAATTACAGAAAGTTAATGAATTCTAATAGCTTATATGTTTTGATTGCTGGAGAGCTTCTAGAGCTAAGCAAGAAGACCATTGCACGAGTTATAGCCGCGCGCTCAGGTTTGAAAATTGTATATATTTTAATCTAATGTATATTTAATCCTTTTGCCATGTCATGTAATATGTCTTGCCTTGTAGCTTATATGTTTTGAAATTATTGTTAGGCCTTGTAGCTTATATGTTTTGATTGCTAGAGAGCTTCTAGAGCTAAGCAAGAAGACCATTGCACTAGTTGTAGCCGCGCGCTCAGGCATAAAAATTGTATATTTTTTAATCTAATGTATATTTTAACTAGACTTTTAAAATATTAAAGGATTTAACTAGGTCTAAGAAGATTTGTGTACTTTTGACAATTTTGCTTAGTCACTGAAAGTTGTAGACCGAAGTTTTCATAGCCCAATTTTTGCTTCCTGCGAAGAACGATCATGTCAGATAATATAAGTGAAGAACAAAATAGGGAGACAATCGCTAGATTGTGGTCTAACTTGAAAAGAAAAGGTGATGGAAAATGTTATTGTCCCTGCAAAATTTGTAAGGGCTTAAACCGTAGAAGATTGCTAATCAAAATAGTTAAGAGACATTGTAGGGAGAATGGTCACATTGAAGGGGGGCATGACTATCATCCACTGGTAAGTTGTTCATTATATCATTTTAACAATTTATATACATATAAAATCACTTGATGATGAGTTGAAGATCATGGTTTATTTATGTTAATCAATTTTATATAGGTTGATCTCCCCAGGGAAGTACATGATATGGAGGAACATGGGGGTGCGAATATCCAAGGTGAAGATAATGATCCCATGGAAGATGACGATCATGTGCTAGAAAACACAATTGAAGATGATGGTATAAATACATTGATCCATGACACATTTAGTCCAAGCGGATCTGATCATGATGATGATGATAGCCTTGATGTACCTCTACTTGAGAAGGCATACGAGCCCCTATACAAAGACTCCCAAACAACTCTTCTCTCTGCTGTATTGTTGTTGTTGAACTTGAAGGTTATGAATGGTTTATCCAACATAACAATGTCACGTATGTTAAGGTATGTCATATATGTCTTTATAGTTAACAAAGGGTGAATAATGTACCACTAATATTGTTTATATTAACAACTTATATTTTTTGCTGTAGATTGATAGGCGAGTTTTTGTTACCACCATCAAATATTCTACCTCGCTCATATCGAGAATTATCTACTATTATGAAAGATATTGGAATGGAGTATCAAGCAATACATGCTTGTCCCAATGATCATATTATATATTATAAAGAACATGAATTTGCAACACAATGCCCTGTATGTCATACGAGTAGATATCGAACAGATCGAATAACAAAAAAGGTGCCTCACAAGGTTCTTCATTACATCCCCATTATTCCACGGATGCGACAATTATTCAAGTGTACTAGTTTGGCACAATTTATGGATTACCATGCACGCAATAGAAGTCGAGATGACATTATTCGAATCCCTGCGGATGGTTCAGCATTTATGCACATAGAGGAAAAGTGGCAACACTTCAAAGAAGAACCTCGTAATCTCAGGCTTTCATTGGCAGCGGATGGTGTCAATCCATTTGGAGAGATGAGATCTGTTTGCTCGGTGTGGCCTATTTTTGTTATCAACAATAACATTCCTCCGTGGATGTCAATAAAGAGGGAGCACATTATGTTGGCAATGATTGTTCCAGGTATTTTATCATTTGATAGTTATTAATTTACATGTACTTACAAATCTTACAGTAAAATGGTCACAATAATTATGTAATGTTACTGTTCATTCAAGTAGGTAAATATCAAGTTAAAGATATGAATGTATATATTGAGCCTCTTATTGACGAGTTGGTGGAGTTATGGAACGGTGTCACTATGTATGACTTGTCTAGACCAATAGGACAAAGACAATTTCAATTCCATGCAATACTTGTATGGACAATACATGATGCCCCAGGGCTAACACATTTTTGTGGTATGTTATAGTGAATTCAAGTTGCGCATGATAATTCTAATTATAAAAATCAACATATTTAATAATCCAATTATATCATTATCTTGTAGGTCTTCAAACAAAGGGAAAATTTTCATGTCCAGTTTGTGGTCCAAAGATGAAATCTCGTCATTCAAAAAGTTTAGGAAAGCATGTGTTTGATGAGTACAGACACTTCCTCCACAGGAATCATAAGTATCGAAGTATGGAAAAACATCTTTTCAATGGGAAAGAAGAGACTACATCAAAGCCACGAAGAATGACACCTCGCCTATGGAAGTTGGAATATAATAGAATTAATCATCGAGGTAATGTCATTCCACTTAATGGTTTATGTTTGTAATTTATATATTTCTATTGTGATTTTTGTTTACTAATTATGTAATTGATGATCGTGAAGGTCGTCAAGGCACTACTGACAACCTTCCAAAGGGACTAAAAAGCTATCCCAGACAATTTAGTAGGTTGCCCTACTACGAGGACCTACAAATTGTGCATTTGTTTGATCTTATGCATGTTGGAAAGAATATAACAGAGACATTGTGGAAAATACTGGATGGAAGGCGTGACAAAGAAAAAATTGTCAAAATTTGTAATGACATTCATGAATCCAATCATGCACTGAAGAATTTCATTCACTCAAATAGCAATAGAGATCAGATTAATATAAGTTCCCTTCCTTGGTTATTAACGGAGCAGCAAAGTGATGCCATAAAAGAAGTCATACGAAAAATTTGATTTCCTACAGGATTTGCTGGGAACATAAGCAATCTCATATCAAAGAAAAGTGAATTTGGGCCAGGGCTCAAAATGCATGATTGGCATACTTTCATCAAGGTAAGTTATGTTCTTCTGTATTTACAATATATTCATAAACTACGTGTACTATTCATTATGTTATGTTAGAAAATAATGAAATGATTGGTTTATAATTACTGCAGTACGTGCTACCTCTATCTCTCCCAGAGCACTTCAACAATAACATCAAACAAGTGATATATGATCTTGGAAAATACATGAGGTAAGCAGTAATATCTGTTCAATTTGTTGTATATATTTATTATATTCGCGATTTGTTTTTCTTGCTATGTAATCTATTGTATATTATTTTGTAAAGTCTCGTATTTATATATTTTTTGTGACTTGAATCTCTTAATGTAGGTGGTTGTCATCTAAAGAAATCCATAAAGAAGATATAAACTATTGGAAGAGAAGAATTTCTCATTTATTGTGTGAAATGCAAAAGTGTCTACCTCCAACTTTTTTCAATGCACAAGAACACTACCTCATACACCAAGTTGAGGAGATTGAATTGTGTGGACCTGCACACACTAGGTCAATGTGGATGGTTGAGAGGCACTTGAAATATTTGAAGGCTTTGGTTCGACAAAGAGCACATCCTGAGGGTTCTATGGTAGAGGGATACATGGTATACCAGACTATGGTGTACATTACTGAATATCTTCCTAAGTTTGCTTCAAATATCCATGTAGATCGCATTTGGGATCTCGACCCTTTTAAAAAATTCAAAGGGGAGTACTTGATGGGGAAAGGTAGATTGAGAAAAGTGACAGGTAATAAATTATAAGATGTTATTGTAATAAATTATTTCTTAATCTTCAAAATAAATCGGTTGTAAGTCGTCTATTTTTTTTTTGTACAGTTGCTTGAGAGTGGGATGCACTACATTTGTATATTGCAAACAATCTTGATTGGATGACAGTATGGATTGAACGATGTCAACATTCTGGTCACACATTAACATGGGAAGGTGTATCTTCATTGGTTAAAGAAGCTCATCGTAATGGAGATTCTAATGTTACGCAAAGGGAAATAGATTTAGCATATGGTTTAAGAGATTTCCAGGTACGTACAAAATTATTAATCACCCGTATGTTTATCAACTCACGATATAATAATTTTGACATGTTTCACATATTATTGCAGGTTAAACACCACAAGGGTATGTTCTGTAATGGTCAAAAATTTCGCGTCAAAGTGTTGGATGACACGAAGAAAACTTGTGATTCTGGAATAACTGCAGTCTTTCAAGTGACTAATATTTCATCTAGGAATGACTTAGATCCTCAAGAGTCTAAAAATCAATACTATGGCATTTTGGATGATATACTTGAGTGTGACTTTAGTTCCTTCAAATTAGTACTCTTCGTTGTCAAATGGTACAGGCTACAACTTAATCCAAATGATCCTAATAGAACTGTTATTGAACATGATAATGGATTTACAATGGTTAATACAAGGTCGTTTGAGCCAGTTGAGGATGAGCCCTATGTTCTTCCAAGCCAATGTGAGCAGGTATTTTACTCAGAGGTTTCACATAAACCGGGTTGGTCATTTGTTGTTAGACATGAACCGAGAGGAAGGCCGATAAAGTATAATGCGATGGAAGAAGAAGATACCGAAGAAGTAGAAGATGATGTAGATGATGATCACGATCGACAATTATTGGATGATGTTCTTGAGACAAATTTTCATGAAGAAGAAGAAGAAGATGATGCTGCTACTGATGATGATGATGAAGATGATGTTGATGTTGATGATGATGATGTTGATGATGACGACAACGACGACGACGATGACGATGATGATGACGACGATGACGAGGATGATGATGATGATGATGATGAGGATGATGAGGATGATGATGATGAAATTTAAAGGTATGCCATCAATCCTTAATGTATTTAATATTCATTTCTTGATAGAAATATATTTGTCTTAAATGGTTACATAGTTTATTCATTATCTATTTAAAAGCTATAAGTGTTATAATGTGTACGTTTTAATGTTTTTAATTTTTATGTGATGCTTATGATGGATGTGATTATGATTATGATGTGATTATGCTCATGATAATTGAATTACATTTGCAGGAAATTGAACCCCTTTCAAGAGCATCCCGCACAGTCTCATGGATCGACGGGTATAAGTCAATACACCTTATAGAAAGTCTATTTAATACACTTATCAATAGTAAGATTGATGTCTTCTAAGATCTCTCCCATTTGCAGGTACCAGCAAATAGGTATTTGTCAGAAGTGTCTTCCTCAAGTGAGGGAAATATAGGAATAGAAGAGGAAAGTGAGACATGCAGTTTATCTAGAATAGGGAGATTAACTAGAGGTCAAAGGACTAGAAGGAAATTCAATAAACACATGAAATTTTTCCTTGCTCAAGGGGGGTCATGTTCTTATGATGATGAGATGAAAGGCGACATCGAGGTGCCCTTGAGGTACCAACATCTACAGAAACATTGGGTACCCAAGGAACTTCCTCCAATAAACACTGATTTTTGTGTTAATGAGAGGATATATCGCATAGCACCATCATCATTACATGGTTTGGGCCTATTTTCTATGGATGGCATAAAGGTGTCTTACAACAAAGTTTCTGAATTGATGGAGTATGTTGGACCATGTTACGATTACAAAAGTTGGATGCATATTGTTCAATATAAAAAAAGTATGCGTAGGTATGCACTCTTGGCAAATTATATACAACAGCAAGACAATAATCAAAGTAAAAGTGTAGCTATATACATTGATGGAAGGCCAAAAGCAACAAGGAATATTGCGGGTTTTATAAATAGTACATGACCTGGGTCAACTATAAAGCAACCCAATTGCATATTTGAGGCGCGCGAGGGAAATCGTGTATTCATCTGTGCGATAAAATCAATACGTGCAGGGGAAGAGCTGCTTATTGATTACAATTTGAACCACATAGATACAAACGAGGCTACTATCATGGGGGTGGTACATACTATTAAACCAACTTCTAATCAATGACTCCAACATACCATTTAGTTATTAAATTTTTGGCTAACATTTTTATACTTGATCTTTGACACAGGGGCACAATATGGAGCAACCACCCGAAGGTGATGGTGACGATATTCCTAGCTCATCTACACATGAGCAGGTAAAACTCATTGTAATTGTGCAAACTAGATAGAAGCAAAATGTTATTTTTTTTAATATTATTTTCTTCATTGTTTTGGAGTAATTTTGATAATACTAATACTATTGTTGTCACAGAGGGCCGGTGGTCAAAGAGAGGGAAAGCAACCTGCAGTCCCTCAGGAGTCCCCCCTTGTGGACCCTTTTTTTATTGATTTAGCAGAGACCGATGACCTGATCGGTTCCATTAAAAAGCTGCTAAAGAAAATTGGGAAAGAACTTCTACGTTTGGTATCCATACATCCTCAGACTCAGGAAATAAAAGACAGGGCAGCTGAGTTGTTGTGCACTTCTGAAAACTTTAAAGTAAGTATTAATGAAATTTTTAATTATTACAAGAGTTCAATAATGGTTTTTATGTTATGCTCTTTTATGACATTAATTAAAATATGGATGCATTGTCTTTACAGAGTTATTTGCGTAATTTTGAACCCCATTCCCATGATGAGGCCGGTATTGCAAGTGGTTCAAGTAGATCACATGTTCCATTCCCCACTTGTGTTTTCCACTGAATATATATAGGAATGATCATAATCATTGACAATACATGCTCGAACAATCTTTTTTTTTAATGCTCTAACAATCTTGTCCATGCTAGTCCACGCGTTCTATATTTATGCATGCTCTAACAATTTTATTCTTCAGCTCCTTTCCATGATGATATGACAACGCCGCCTCCATCCAGGACAGCCACAAATGTCTTGCCGACTACCATGTCAACAACACACAGCCTAAATGCACCAACTGTTGCACCATCTACTGGTACACAAATCCCTCTTTTTCTCTCTTTTGTTATGTGTATAAGTGTTATGTGTTTACAATGTAGATCCCTTGATTGTGTTTGTGCCATGGGTGCTCTGCACCAATTTATTTTCCTTGAAGTATTATTTCTTGGAGGCATTTGATAATGGTTTTCATTTTTTGCAATAGGAGATGCAACAAGTCCCGATGCAACATCATTTCCTGGATGTTCCCGTGTTCCTAGTACGGGAAAGGTGAAGGATTGCGTATTGATCATCAGTGACGATGAAGGCGTTCCCTTAAAAGTATCCAAACTTCCAGGTACTTTAAAGTTATTATTATTCTATAGTGATATAATAGTAATTTAGTTGTTGATCACTCTTCATCGACTAATGATCCCATGATTATTTTGTAGGGAATGATATTTTTTGGCGAAAACTTGGTGACGAGTGTTTGCGGATATTCGGGCCCACCATACGTACATGGTGGAACATCATATCCTAACTAAAACCCCAAACCACTATTTTGATTTCATATCATTGCTAGAATAGTTTTCCTTTTCATCAATTTCTTGAACTATATTAAAGGTAGCTTCTCTTCATTTATGAGTCTAACATGTTTTTTTTTACTTGAAAGGTGGAATAACCAAGATAAAAAGTTGAAGGATGATCTTGTACATAGTATGACCCAGCTTTTTGGACCTCGTGCATTCGAGAGAAACAAGCTCCTTGAAAGAGCTGGTTTATGTTTGAAGTATATTAGGGACCAGTACAGGAAATATTTAGAGGTTAACCCAAGGCACGAGCGTCCGCCCTGTGTTCTTGAGGCTGAGTGGCTGGGTTTGATTTTGGATGGAAAGTATAAAGCCGACATGAAAAAAGGAATTACGCCAGTAGAGAGTAGAGCAAGGTATGTGATACTTTTGAGAATGTAATTATGTACTAATTAACCTCTAAATTTTTCCTATACTGGTCTCTAACATATTTCAAACTTTTCATAGATTGTCTGACACATCAAAGGCAACAAAGGCAAGATTAGAAAAGCATGGGACACACAAGCTCGGCTCTGGTGGTTTTTCCAAACTTCAAGCACAAGTTGTAAGTATTAGTAAATGAAAACTTGTATCAATTTTTTTATATATTGCAAGGAAATTTTTTTTTATCAAACAATGCAAGTAAAATTCACCATACCAAGAAAAAATGTAGGGGTCAGAGTTCAATAGATGCCTCACAGAAGAGGACAAGAGAATTGGCTTCCAACAAGGCTATAGAGCCGTGGCTGAATGGCTACGAGCTGAAATCAGTGTGCAAGTTTCAAATAATGATGCATCTGAGCCACAGGTAAATAAGCTAAATGAAATTTATTTCAAATTGAATACTTTACCAATTAGTCTATTTGATGTTAAGTTCTAATATAAAGTGAGTATATCTATTTTAAGAAAGCAATGATAACAATGTGTAGGATATTGGAATACAGCCTGAGAATCCTTCTACACAATCTATGCATAATGAAGGTTCGCATGATATGCATCCTAGTGGTGGAGGTATACATTTGCTATTAAAATTTTTATATGTAATTACAATTGGTGTTTGGATTAATGTAACATTTTGTATAGCAACTGTAGAGGATCGAGGGGTCGGTGCTCATGAGCATGTTGAGGTTGAGTCTAGACAAAATGATGTGGCCAGATCAGGTAATTAAAGAGCGCCACAGTTATGTTCTTTAAAATAATTAAATACTTGTAACAATTATAATTAAATATTTTAAATTTAACTCTTTTATTTGTTATTGTAGAGGACCCCCCTTTGTAGCAGCATAGGAATTTGAGATCATCAAGAACAAAGAACAAAACAACTGATGAGGGGGGTATTGATGATAACACTGATGCTCCTCTTAGAGCTTACATAGAAAAAAAAATTAGAAAGAGAAAAAAGAAATGATTGTCATCTAAATACCTTAATTGATAATGACTGAATTTTATGTCTCAATGAATTTAATTATGTGCTAATGAATGTTCATGAATTATGTGTTTATTTTCATATTGATGAATGTTGTGTGTTAACGAATCTAATGTGTTAATGAATGTTATCATGTGATATTGATTGAATGTTACATTTTATTAATAATTGAAAGAATGAATGAATGTTAGATGTTAACGGGGAATGTAGAGTGATGTTAGGGGGAGGGGGGTGGGGCCAAATGAGCTTCCACCTTCACGTGGTTGGCCCTGTTTAGTAGAGAATATTAAACTATATTCTTGAAACAAAGCGAAGCTCAATAAGATACTAAATGAGTCAAAATGGTTATCAAGGTCCTCTATCCATAAGATACTTGTAGTCAAAATGGTTATTAATAAGATACTTGTAGTCAAAATGGTTATCTAGGTCCTCTATCCATTCCATAAGTTCTTCACCATTCAAACTTCCTCCATAACAAGGAATGTGCTCTAGGTTAGTCATGAAGCCTAGCATGGACTCTCTGTCAGATAGAGCCACTATTTCAGAGCCTTTTCTGTGCATTTCCTTCAAGAACTGTACAGTGTACGGATGTGAAAGGGAGGGCAGACCAGTGTGGAAGTTAGAGTATTTATATCTTATGCTTTGAGAGTTTATTTGGTAGATTCAAGACACCTTATATCAAAGTTATTCCTTTTTCTTATCTGTTGTTCTGTCAAACCCTCATTTTTTGGGTTAT
Organism: Chamaecyparis obtusa; assembly: GCA_027943335.1. Lineage (NCBI taxonomy): Eukaryota > Viridiplantae > Streptophyta > Pinopsida > Cupressales > Cupressaceae > Chamaecyparis > Chamaecyparis obtusa. Next base: position 19,833 of record BSBK01013178.1, on the reverse strand, counting down.
TGCATTCAAATGGCCTTAACTTGCAAATAAACCATAGGATATCCTCTGTTCTTTGTAAAATGCAAGTTAAGGGGGTTTATTTTCATATTTTAAAAGCTTTGGAATAGGATACTAAGCCAGAGAATTTCAAGAGCAAGCCCTAGGTCAAGAATCTCAATGTTCTTGACTAGGAGTTGATGGATTATGCAAGATCAGAGGGTAGCGGCAAGTAAAGGACCTCAAACCTTGTTGAATCTAGATCTTTAGAGCATGGTGGACATCTTCAAACTCTGATCTTGGTTTCATGCACCCATTTTCAATGCCTTGTTTTGGAACCCACACCCAAAGGCATGCATTAGGTCTGCGGACTCAATAAGGACATTGATATGCTGGAGTGGAGTCAAGGTCTGGGAGTTGGAGGATTGTTAGAACATCAAAAAGGGTACTCAAAAAACATATAATTTCATAAGGTCCTTTGTCAAATTGAAGAGTTATTGCTGCAGAACAGGTTTTGGAGACCTACTAGAGTCACTAGGTCTATTTGGACCCGTTTGGACCACGACACACAGTAGCATCTACAGAGAAGAAGTTTGGTATGCAATGGTCTTGAAACCTCCTGAGAAATTCTTGGTATGCATTTGTGTGGTGCAAAAGCTTCGTTGAAAGAGAAAAAGAAGAAAAGAATAGAAATGATTTTTTTTCTTTTTATGTCATATACTGTAACCAGCTACTTATAACTTGCAAAAATTATTATAACCATTTGAAATTGAAACTTAGTTTAATGTGAAACTGAGAACTGCTTTATTAGAGCTTTCTGTGATTTAGATTCAGACATCAAGAACATTGTTTGCCTAATATTGTGATTAATGTTTATTTATTAATATCTCATACTGACAAACAATTGATAATTGTAGGGAAAACGTCATTGGGGGTCTTTGAGGATCCACCAAAAGCCAAGGAGAAAATGTATTCAAATGCTAAAGATGGTGTAACAGTCCTTACAGCTGTTGAACCTTGCTGTGTAGATCATCTCCGATTCTCCAAGTTCAACAGTACTGTGGTATTCCTTTGGATACTTCTAATGGTAAATTTCAGACATCAAGTTCTTTCGTATGAAACTACTACATTTGTAATCTGTAGTTTTAAACTTTTAGTTTATAAATGTTCATCAGCTTTAGTTCGTATGCTGCCATTTCAAGTATGATTAATGAAGTTACCTTTATCACAGGATGAAAGTGAGCAGTCAGCATACTGGTACGTGTGTGCAATAAATGTGTCACACTTCTATGGATCATTACATGCAAGGAAACTCAAGAATGAGCCCTCACAAATTGATCCATAGCTCCCTAGGCATGGAGTGCAAGGGTTTCAAGAATGCTCTCAGCTAGAGCTATTTAGCCAATAACCTTGCTAGTAAACCATGCAATGGGAGATTCAATGAAGACAAGGGCAAGAATGCCAATATCTTCAAGAATCAAGAATGAAAATGCAATGCAATGCTATGCTAGAATGGAAATGCAAGCTAAACTATGGAAATGAAAGATGCAAGTATTACAAAGCCTCCTAGTTAAACTAGATGAATTAATCTAAAGCATAAAGGAAATCTAAGCTAAGAATGCCATGAAAATGAAGCTACTATGCAAGAAATGAAATCTAACTATGAAGCAAGAAAGCCATGATGATGCAAGAATGAAGACAAGAAGATAGAGTGTTGATGAAGATCCAAGATGAATGCCAACAATGCTCCAAATTTTCAAACCCTAGATGCAAGAATGTCTCCAAAAGCTCCAAGATGACCTAGAAAACTTGCAGCATAACAATAGCCTAAAAATTGTGTGTGCAAATGAGGAAGAGAGCTCTCCTTTTATAGGGAATGAAAAAGGAATGGGCCATGGAGATTAAGAGGCAAAAGATTTAATCAACGGTGGAGCTTGAAAGAGGAGCAATCCATGTGCACAAGTATCCTCCAATAGGAAAATAAGAGTTGACTTTTGTGTCCATATGAGACAAAAAGTGCTTTTCTCTTTTTATAAAATAAGAATAATGCTTTATTTGTGCAACTTAGGATAAGAGGAAAAGTGGGGGCTTTTTATTTATTAAAAGGGGAGGAAATGTTCCTTTTAATAAATAAAAACTTAGGATAAGATGGTTAGCCCATAGAAAATAATCGAATAAATGATAGAGCTAGGATTTGATCAAGAATAAGCAATTTATGATTTAGCAAAAGGGGTTAATAGTCTAGATGACCATTTTTAGGTGTATACATTTGCCCCTCTTTGACTAATGTGTGATCGATCTGGGAACACATGTAGTCAAAGAATAGATCAGCCAAGAAGGCAAGCAGACAACCAAGAAAGCAAGCAATAGCGATTTTGACAGATGTGAGATCGATTTGGGATCACATGCAGTCAAAGAATAAAATAGCCAAGAAGGCAAGCAAGTAGCCAAGAAGGCAAGAAGATAGTGATCTGACTCCAAAGAATGAAGTACAGAGAGATAGCAAATCCTGCATGGTCAGCCTGGTAGCAACAGTACTGAACACTTAGGAAAGAGATAGCTAATAAGATATGATGTGTCTGCCCCCTCGGGATCGAAAGCGAAATCAAGTAGAGGGAATGCAGAAGCAAAAGCAACATGATCAAATCACTAGAAATCATAATCGAAGATGAAAGATAATAGAACAACCATCAAGCAGTGAAGATATGCCCCACACATGGGACCCGGGGCACGAACCAAGCGGTCCCTCAACCCGTAAACACCACGGAGGGGGATTTGAACTTGGGATTTGAAAGTGAATGAAAGACTAGAAGTTTGAAAGAGATGGGGATGAAGAGGTGAAGAATGCCCCAGTGAAGATCAAAGGATTAGGCCTCAAAAGGTTAGCCAACTGCGCGAAAGAGGGGGAAAAGGTGATTTGGATGATCAAGGTGAACTCGGATTTCGGTTTCGATCCCGAAATGAAAGGAAAATGATGTGAGATGAAAGACAAGAAGCGAAAGACATGATCAGGAAGAAGCGAAAGGTGAGTGCAGTTGATTAACAAGTCCATGAAAGATGAAAGGAGAGCTTTCTCCATATGCAAGATGCAAAACTAACTAACATGAACTTAAGAATGCAAGCTACATGAAAAGTGGTTTACTTGTAAGGTTACAAAGCCAATAGACATCTAACATTCATCATTGAGCGTTATTGGTAGCATCGTAAGATCATACAATACACACTAGCAGAACTATGTGGATCTGAATATGATCTATATCAGATAGAAATGTGGAAATCCCACCTAAGCATCAAAGACATGTAGGTCAAGATGACTAGCACAGTGAGATTACCTAAGTTTAATATAGCAAGATTATACTCGCATCGAGACACAAGGAAAATCAAGATGGCTACAAGTATGCACTTGCACAAAAATAGTCAAGGATAATACCCTATCAATCCGTAGTGTCAAGTAAGACCAGCATAAATGCTCATGACAGTTAGGATCAACAAAATATACCCACAAGCAGAAAAAGCAATAAAACATGTTCTCATACCCTCAGTCTTCTAGCTATGCATCATCGAAAACTTCTCAGGGAGAGACCACTCAGCAAAGAAATCATCATAGACAGCACACAAAGAAATAAATTCAAACAAATCTTAGCAAGTCAAGTGCGTGTGTGTAGGTCATAGAGTCAAACTTTGAGTATTGCATCTGCAAATGAGAAATATCGCATCATACTAGACTGCAGGTAGGACATCTGATAAGTGTTGAGAAACACTCGACGCAAGGGGAAGTGTTGAAAAACACAGTTGGGGTGGTGTTGAAAAACACCATTTGCAAGGTGCCTAAGAAACCCAGACACACAAAGAGACCCAAGATAAGCTTAAAACAATGTATGCCCCCTAGACTAAGACAAGAATCAATTCCAGGCTAGGAGAGGCAAAGCGAGAAGTGGAGCGAAAGAGCGCCACGCAAGACTGATAGACATAGGTGCAGAGGGTCTCAAGCAGCGCCTGTTTCCAAGTTTTCACCAATGCACTTTTTCAATTTTTTTGATTTTTTTGAATTTTTTGATTTTTTTGGTGAGACATCAAAGCGCCTATTGCTAGGTTTTCACTAGGATGCTCATTTTTTTAGTACTTTTTATGCTTTTTAGGTTTTTTTTTCAGCATCATATATGATTTTTTTTGTAATTTTTTCAGGATCATAAAGTATATACAAGGAATGCCCCAGACAGTAACGGGCATTAAACTCATGAGCAAGATCACATCGTGTAGTCCCAAAGTCTAGCAAGGTGGAGGACAAGAGGGAGGGAAAGCTCATGAATGAGATGGAGGAAAGGAGAATGAAGGCGAATGGAGGGAAGAAATCCTCAAGGTCAAACTCCTCAAGAGTACCCAAGCTAGGGAAAAATTATCATGTAAAGTGCATTGAACAAGCAATGAAAGGCCAGCATAGGATAAGTCATGAAAGCGCACTGCAAAAGAAGAAAAGGATGCATTCCAAAGGAGTAGACATGTCAAGAGGCTTCATAGCATCATTTTTTTACTCTTTTTTATTAGATCAAGACCAAAGGGGAAAAGGATAAAAAAAAGGCTAGAATGAATGGAGGAAAATGAAGGAATGAATATGAATGGAATGAAAGCAAGATCATCGTAAGATAGCTCACAATATAGCCAAATATTCGTGTATAGCTGAACATTGCCAAGATCAACGAGAGAAGATGAAATGGATGAAACATGTAGAAGAACTACGCATGATGCCTGATTGCCAGGTTTTCATCATGGTACTTATCCAAGGTGCCACAAGGGAGTGGTTGTCACCATAGGATGAATTTATTTCTCTTTACTTTTGCTACCAAGGTGCCTGTTTCCAGGTTTTCACCATGGCACATTTTCAATTTTTTTATTCTTTTTTTTATTCTTTTTTTCTATTTTTGGAAGAAGGCAAGCTTTTTAGATAGTACTCCTTGAAAGGATAAACCCTGACATGCCAAGGATTCAAAATGATATGCTCAAAGATGCTGATAGGGAAAGGAAGATGGAAGAGAAAAATGGAGGATAAGGCTTTATGTAAAGCGAGTGAGGTTGGAAGATATGAGGAATAGGCAAATGAGGAAAAGGATAGAAGGTAGAAGGATAATGAATGGAAAGATTGTGAAAGGGTAGATGGGAAGGAAGGCAAGATCAACATCGACACACACCTTGAAGGGTGGCGAGAGGATGGAGGAAATATGAATAAAGGAATACGTGAAGGAATATGATGAATGTTTAGCAGAGGTTGCGGTTCAGGCACATGGAATGAAAGATCATTTTTGGAAGAAGATGAAGTGGAAGCCTTTGGAAGCTTGAATGTCAACTTCACTTTTTGTTCAACATAAGACTCTTTCAAGAGAGATTTTGGAATCCATATAGCCTTAGGCTTTTTATTTCTTTTTGATGATTTAGAGAGAATATCTGTAATGATGGATTTTGGAACCCATACTTGTCTTGTAGTTTTCTTCTTAGATATCTCTTTTGACTTTATGTGCCCATGTCGATTAGAGGAGACATGGTGATCTTTTTTTGATGGATTCTTGTATTGCTTCTTTTTCTGGTATTGAACATTCAAGTTACTTCCAAAAGACTTGGGACTTGTGGAAGAAGGAGGAAGATATGACTGGTTTAGATGGGTGAGTGGATGAAAAGGATTCAAGGGTATGCATCTATGTTGATCTTGAGGAAAGATAGGAGATGGAGGGATGTAAGGACCCAAAATGGATGATGAATTAGGAGAGTTAGGAGGGGAAAGTGAAGGGACATAAGGACCCAAGATGGAAGGAAGGCGTGAAGCCTTTAGCAGTGGAAGAGGTCCAAGGATGGAAGTGGAAGATGCAAAAGGATAATCAATAATTTCATCAGCATTTATATGACAACCAAGGACATCAGCATCTTTAGAGTGAGCATTAGGATTTGCAATAGGATCATGAACATCTTTAATAGGAGCAAATTCATTGATAGAATCGTTCAAAGCTTGCAAAGACTTAGGAAGAGTAGAAAATGGAAGCGAACATGGAGTGGTAGAACAAGAAGATGGAAGACTTTGATCTTGACAAGGATCTTTGGATAGCATAAGCATAGAATTTTTCTCTTGATTTTCAATAAGCTTAACATCAGAAGTAACGGCACCATTTTTAATAACCTTAATGGAAGTATCATCTTTGGAAAGTGCAAGCGTAGTAAGGTTATTTTGATTATCAACAAGCTCAATAGTGCAAGTGGTAGCTTGATCTTGCTTAGGAGAAGACTTAAGACATGGTGGAATGAATGTAGAAGAGCATAGAGGATCAAAAGAACCATGAAATGGATCAGAGACATCATGAAAATAATTGGATGACATGGATGGTTCTTGATCTTGATCTTTCTTTATATTCTTTTCTGTATCATTTTTAGAGTCCTCTTGACATGAAGCCACTTCTAAGGACAAGGAAGCATTTTGAAATTGTATGGAAGACTTTGGAATAGATAGTGAAGGACTAGCTGAAGTAGGCATTGTAGTGCATAAAGGCTTAGGCTCTTTAGGTTTAGCATTATTGAAATTATTTTCAGCCAAGTGAAGGTTAGCTTGAGTTTCTTGAAGAGGTAGCTCTTGAGGATAACTATAGGGAACTGCATGAAAAGCATTAGGGTCTTTGTTGGGTGAAGGATTTGTGAAAGATTTGGAAGACTCAGAAGCTTTAGGAGATGTATGAGTATTGGAGGAAGTAGGGGATGGAAGGGGACCATCACAAGACAAAGGTTCAACATTAATATGATCTTGCTCAGAAGTACAATTTTGATTTTTAGCAGTGGAATTCTTAGAGAAGAAATGCTCATAGTAGTAACGTTTATAATCAGCGCGTTGTATTTTATAGTCCTCAGCAGTAGTAGATGGATTATCATCAAGGTATTGTCTACAAACATCACTAAACTCTCTTTCAAAATCAGAATCATATGGATCACCATCACAATCTATCCAATAGGATGACCCATTTTCAGCAAGCATGAGTCTGCGAGGACTCTGAGGAGTAGAGGTGTCATAAGTATCACTACATTGTCCATCATCATAGTCATCAAAGGTATTACAAGGATTGTCATGTTGCTCATTATGGTATGGCTCATGAAGAAAAGCAAGACTCTTGGGGGAAGTAGAAGAAGAACAAGATCTTAAAGAAGGAGAAAATGAAGACATAGTGGAAGAAGAAAACTTAGCTAAGGAAGAATTTGAATGATGTTGAGAAGAGTCATGGTAAGATGAAGAAGGATAATGATGTTTGGAAAAGGCATGGTAGGATGTGGAAGATGAAGAATGATGAGAAGACCTAGAAGAAAAAGAGTGTTTGGAAGAAGGAGATTGTGAGAGAATCATGTCTATAATCCTAGCAAAGGCGTCAGACTCAAACATCTTTTTGTTTACTCTTGTCTTAAGTTGATGACTTGCGGGATGCTTGGAAAAATAATACTGTTCGAATTGAGCAATGAGTTCGAGATCATCCCTTCTCAAGAGAGGTTCTATAGCAAGATAGTTGAAATTCATGATTCTAGAAGAGGAGGAATCAAGCATGAAAGAAATGAATAGAAGAGATGAAATAGAAGAAGGCAGACTAGATAATAAGAGGAAAAGGATCAAGAAGACATGAAGAGGATAGGAAGAAGAGAAAGAAGCATGAAGGAAGAAGAGAAATGGAAGACTAGGAAGATATGGGAGATGTGGAAAAAAGAAGACCAAGAGTCATTTTGTGCAAATTGATACCATTGAAGTCCATTTGAATATTGAGCAACATGTAATAACCTCTAAGATCTGACCTGGACTGACCAAGGATGACTGGAAGTGACACAAATCAACTTCAGATTGCAAGCAGTAGTGAGATAGAAAAATAACTTTGTGTGATAGTTCCCAGGCAAATAGTGTGACTCTTGACCAATGAACATAAAAATCTCAGTTTTGAAGTGTTTTGATCAAGTTCAAAGATTGGATAGTGCAATTTTTCAGTTTGACAAGCAGTAACAGCAGATAAAAGACAAGTTTACAAACAGTAGGTGATCAAACATGTCATAGAACACTTGAAACAAGGGCAAAAGCAACCTTGCCAAGACAAGCACTTGTGATATCAAAATAGAGAACCTTATGAATGCTACCGTTTGTTTGAATGTTGAGAACGTTTACACGGGCATAGCACAATCGAAGACAATTCAAGCAATTACTACCTAGAAGGACAAGGCTCATTACTTAACAACGTGGCCCACAACTTGATGCTCCCTTGCCTCACACCAAGTGGTTGCCCACAAGAGATATTGGCATTGTCATGGAGGTGTCAAAAACACAACCAAAGGAGTACATATGGTGAGTATCTTGGGGTGATCCGGGTAAGTCCACTTGGATCAATCCTTGCACCAAGAAGCTAAGCAGCTAAAATAGGGTGGCCTCTATCTAATGGTTCATAGTAAGGATTTCCGTTCATAGCACCCCTCTTGCTCCTCATAAACGACTAGGACCTCGCGGCCTCAAGAGTACCTTAAGCATTCTTGCTTAATGCTTTCCTCATGGTCACAATCCTACAAGTTACTCACATCAAGCGAAGATAAGTACTATGTCTACCAAGGTTTTGTGTCCTCGATAGCCTTGAGATTATAGTGAGTTGGAATCACTCGCCACCAAGGAAAATGATGACAAGGTTGTCCCCACTTGGGTCGTTCCTCTTGATTGCTCAAGAGCAGGCCCGCTAAAGGATCCTAAGCTAAACAAAGAGTGGATTAATTCTTGAGGTTCAAGGTTTTTGATTCACCACAAGGGTGAAGAGCATACTCCCCTATCTCAAAAACTTCTCCCAAACACACCAAACAAGATCCAATTACCCCTTTGCTTCCAAAACCTCAAGATGGGTCAAGATTTTCTGATTCACCTAAAGGTGAAGAGCATACTTCTCCTACCACCCCAAGATTCCTTTCACAAAGTATTAAGTGCCTAATGAAACAACTAGTATATGCCGCACTTAATAAAGAAAGAAATTAAACAAGCACTTGATTTGGTTTTTATGCTTAGGGCAGCCCTGCAAAAACCATTAGTAGCCCTCTTTGACATGCGTTCTTTTGGCAAAATATCTCAAGCAAGTGCACCTACAACCACAACTTGTTAGACCCACAATGGTTAGCACATGAAAAATCTGATAATCTGCAAAAATACTTGATCAAATGATAAAATCTGAAAATGAAACTATCATGGTTGGATTGGGCTCGGAAAGACCTTTCCAACGATATATCACACTTAAAATTTTGATACCATTTGCAAAATTTCAAAAAAAATGCACGGATTTGAAAACGCTGGAAATTTTAGAAAATTTCAAAAAGATAGCTAACAACGCAAAACTTGCAAGATAGATAAAATAGCCTAAAAATAGCTCACTGCCAGGTTCAGACACAGTATCGCGCGATACTTCGCCCGACACCAGGCGATACTTCTCAGTCCGTGCGATATTTCGCCTTATGCCAGGCGATACTTCGCCCGAGACCAGGCGATATACCTCAATACTACCATGCGATTCTTCTCGGGCGCGAAGTATCACATGCGTATAGTAAGGTATATCGCGCGATATACCTAAGAAGTATCGCGCGATATTCTGAGACAAAAAACCAGAGAACAAAAATTGCGCTAAAAACTTGCCGAAAAATTGACGAAAATTGACGAAAATGCAGAAATTAAAGGACAAAGTCTATCTACTTTGCCCCACGGTGGGCGCCAAAAATGTGTGCAATAAATGTGTCACACTTCTATGGATCATTACATGCAAGGAAACTCAAGAATGAGCCCTCACAAATCGATCCATAGCTCCCTAGGCATGGAGTGCAAGGGTTTCAAGAATGCTCTCAGCTAGAGCTATTTAGCCAATAACCTTGCTAGTAAACCATGCAATGGGAGATTCAATGAAGACAAGGGCAAGAATGCCAATATCTTCAAGAATCAAGAATGAAAATGCAATGCAATGCTATGCTAGAATGGAAATGCAAGCTAAACTATGGAAATGAAAGATGCAAGTATTACAAAGCCTCCTAGTTAAACTAGATGAATTAATCTAAAGCATAAAGGAAATCTAAGCTAAGAATGCCATGAAAATGAAGCTACTATGCAAGAAATGAAATCTAACTATGAAGCAAGAAAGCCATGATGATGCAAGAATGAAGACAAGAAGATAGAGTGTTGATGAAGATCCAAGATGAATGCCAACAATGCTCCAAATTTTCAAACCCTAGATGCAAGAATGTCTCCAAAAGCTCCAAGATGACCTAGAAAACCTGCAGCATAACAATAGCCTAAAAATTGTGTGTGCAAATGAGGAAGAGAGCTCTCCTTTTATAGGGAATGAAAAAGGAATGGGCCATGGAGATTAAGAGGCAAAAGATTTAATCAACGGTGGAGCTTGAAAGAGGAGCAATCCATGTGCACAAGTATCCTCCAATAGGAAAATAAGAGTTGACTTTTGTGTCCATATGAGACAAAAAGTGCTTTTCTCTTTTTATAAAATAAGAATAATGCTTTATTTGTGCAACTTAGGATAAGAGGAAAAGTGGGGGCTTTTTATTTATTAAAAGGGGAGGAAATGTTCCTTTTAATAAATAAAAACTTAGGATAAGATGGTTAGCCCATAGAAAATAATCGAATAAATGATAGAGCTAGGATTTGATCAAGAATAAGCAATTTATGATTTAGCAAAAGGGGTTAATAGTCTAGATGACCATTTTTAGGTGTATACAGTACGGAGCTGGCAGCATTGATACGGTGACTAGGGCATCGTTTAATAGTGGTATTGTGTTTTCCCGTATTTAGGGCATCGGCCTTTTGAAGCATTGCCTTCATCTTTCTTAAGTCTGAGTTTTAAGTTTGTTTATCTCTCTCGGCGCTGTTGAAAATACAAATGACAACGTTCTTGTTTGTTTTTCCCTTATATCCCGATGTGATTTCGCGGAGGGTTACGGCGCTGTTGAAAACACAAATGAAAACACAAATCCCTTGTGTAATTGCCACTTGAAGGAGGACGGTCACTATAAAGACAACATGATAATGTACACTTACAGCCTGTGTACATTATCATTGTGTCTTTAGACTGACTATCCTCATTTGTTGAAGAAGAAAAGCATTAATGTGGCTGAATAGCAATACATTCAAGTGGTAATCACACAAGGGACAGTCACTGTGAGATGTCCTCATTTGTGACTGTCCTTACAGTGAGTGTACATTATCATGTTGTCTTTAGAGTGACTTTCCTCATTTGTTGAAGAAGAAAAGCATTAATGTGGTTCAATAGCAATACATTCAAGTGGCAATTACACAAGGGACAATCGATCACTGTGAGATGTCCTCATGTGTGACTATCCTTGTCACAAATGAGGACATCTCACAATGACTGTCCCTTGTGTAATTCAAGTGGCAATTACACAAGGGACAGTCACTGTGAGATGTCCTCATTTGTGACTGTCCTTACAATGAGTGTACATTATCATGTTGTCTTTAGAGTGACTGTCCTCATTTGTTGAAGAAGAAAAGCATTAATGTGGTTCAATAGCAATACATTCAAGTGGCAATTACACAAGGGACAATCGATCACTGTGAGATGTCCTCATGTGTGACTATCCTTGTCACAAATGAGGACATCTCACAATGACTGTCCCTTCTGTAATTGCCACTTGAATGAGGATAGTCACTGTAAAGACAACATGATAATGTACACATACAATGAGTGTACATTATCATGTTGTCTTTACAGTGGCTGCCCTCATGTTGTATATTCTTCTCTGTAGATGCTACTATGTGCTAGGGAACTTCTTAAAACTGTTGGTATATTCTTACAACTTGTTACACCTGGGATATTCTTCTCTGTAGATGCTATTGTGTGTCGTGGTCCAAACAGGCCCATAAATGTGGTTGAATAGCAATACATTCAAGTGGCAATTACACAAGGGACAGTCACTGTGAGATGTCCTCATGTGTGACTATCCTTGTCACAAATGAGGACATCTCACAGTGACTGTCCCTTGTGTAATTGCCACTTGAAGGAAAAAAGCATTAATGTGGTATAATAGCAATGTATTCAAGCGGCAATTACACAAGGGATAATCACTCTGAGATTTCCTCATTTGTGACTATCCTTACAGTGAGTGTACATTATCATGTTGTCTTTACAGTGACTGTCCTCATTTGTTGAAGGAAAAAAGCATTAAAGTGGTTCAATAGTGATGTAGAGTAGTCAGGGCTTTTAGAATATACAAATATACATCCTTAACTCTCATTCCACCAAGGAAGAAGGAATTCCAATGGTTGAAATGTGAGTTAAGGTCTTTACATCAATCAAACCCTGAAAATGAGGGTTTGTAAACAATGCATAGAAAATTTGAAATAACTTAGATATAAAACAAAGAGAATCAATCAAACCAACTTCCAAAGCATCAGATGTCACTATTACAACTTCCAGGAAAATTTTATCATCCAACCACCATCCGTACAGCCATACAGAGTTCATTTTTTACCAGAAATGCACTAAAACAGGGTTATTTTTATTTTTTATGAAAGCAAAATGATTACAATACTGGTTCTCTGTCTGTCTTCGACCATTTGAAGCCTAAAATAGGCTCTCCAAATGTTGGTTCAACCATCTAGGTGGTTAGAACAGTTTATCCAACAAATGTCAACTTTGCTAAGCAACTTTTAAAGTTGCATTACAACTTTGCAAACAACTTTGCCGAGAAGGTTAAAAATGTGTTGTGAAACTTTAGGAACCTTATTAAAGTTATTTTGGACCTTCAAACTTCTTAACAACATCTAAAAGACACCTAATAAACACTTACTATGCTCATTTCATCCAAGGACTCAAAAGATGCCCAAGGTTTATAAGTCACCAAGGGGTCTTGTGTCCAACAAGTGGATGTTTATAAGGAGATAAAATCAATCCTTAATATTTATTACAAACCAAGAAAACATCTAAAACTCCTATTCTAATTTATTGTCATTCAAAAAGACTCTGATTTGTCATTCAAAAAGACTCTGATTTGTCAATCAAAAGGACCTTTCACCAGTCAATCCTTCAAAGCTCCAAGGTGAAAATCTTATGTTCCAATTGATAGGATTTGACTCCTTGGCTTCATGGCAACTTCCTTCAATCATGGTGTCTTTGGCTTGCATTAGGGATGCCCCTGCATCAAATAGCAATGCATTCAAGTGGCAATTACACAAGGGATAGTACATGCCCATTAAAGTTGGTGTTTTGTTATCCAGCATGACAATGGAGACAACATACTCTGTGTCAATTTTACTGATCAAATTTCCCTCCGCCAGGCAAAGCAACAATCTGGGTATGATAAGGTGAAATTTTGTAGTCCTTTTGGGTATGATAACAGTTCCAGTTTCCAATAAGATGGTTCATTTTTATAATCTAGCTTCAATTTCTCTTGTGAAAATCTTTTTTTCATTTTATGGGTGGTAAAATATAATTATTATGCTAGAGGTGTGTTCTTATGGATGATAATGAAACAAAATGATAAGATTTAAGAGTCTTGTTTTTTTTTTAAATAGCAATTTAAGTTTCCTTCTATTATAAATTACTATTTTTCTATTTTTTAATGTATCTTTCCAAATCTTTTATATCAATTTTATTTATGAAATATAAATATATTAATAATGTTTTAGTGTTTTTAGGATTAGTTTATATCAATTCTATGTATCATCATTCGTCATTCAATTGTCAGTATTATTAATTTAGACTGTGCAATTATAGAACTACTCGAATATGGGTTGGATGGATACTCAAGCAAGGGAACCCTCCTCAAATATCTCAAGCAGTGAACTTGGAAAAATGTGTCCTGAAGGAACCCTTTCCATCAGAGAGATAAAAGTAAAAACAAGTAAAAGAAGCAGGCTCTGCAAATATGTTTTTGAGAAGAAAAATGATAGATTATTCGAGTATGGTTCATGAGGTATATCTAAAAAGACATTTTTTTTCTTATTATAATAAAAGAGGAAGTTGTGAATGTCAAAGTTGAGTGAAACAAAAATTATTTTCATCAAATTTTGTTAGGCTTGCTTTTGGGAATAGTTTCTTACAATATTGCTATTAAGATTTTTATTGTTTAGTTTTTAGATTAGGTTTATAAAATTATATTTCATGAGTAGTGATTCATATTAATCAATTAACGATACTTTTGGAAGGTATTTTCAATGTGTCAAATTTTGATATTTTTACAAGAATTAGATTGTGTAATTTTTTTAATTAAAGTCATTGACTCATATTTCATAAATAATAGTTCTCATGAATCCATCTCTTATAAGATTGAATAGTCTATTTAGGAAGTATTTCTGATAGTATGTCAAATTATGATATTACTATTACCATTAGATTGCATGGCTTTGAAGTCAACCTCGTTGACCCATATTCTTCTCTGTAGATGCTACTATGTGCTAGGGAACTTCTTAGAACTGTTGGTATATTCTTACAACTTGTTACACCTGGGATATTCTTCTTTGTAGATGCTACTATGTGCCGCGGTCCAAACGAGCCCATAAATGTGGTTGAATAGCAATACATTCAAGTGGCAATTACACAAGGGACAGTCACTGTGAGATGTCCTCATGTGTGACTGTCCTTGTCACAAATGAGGACATCTCACAGTGACTGTCCCTTGTGTAATTTCCACTTGAATGAGGTCAGTCACTGTAAAGACAACATGATAATGTACACATACAATGAGTGTACATTATCATGTTGTCTTTACAGTGGCTGCCCTCATGTTGTATATTCTTCTTTGTAGATGCTACTATGTGCTAGGGAACTTCTTAGAACTGTTGGTATATTCTTACAACTTGTTACACGTGGGATATTCTTCTCTGTAGATGCTACTGTGTGCTGGGGTCCAAACAGGCCCATAAATGTGGTTGAATAGCAATACATTCAAGTGGCAATTACACAAGGGACAGTCACTGTGAGATGTCCTCATGTGTGACTGTCCTTGTCACAAATGAGGACATCTCACAGTGACTGTCCCTTGTGTAATTGCCACTTGAATGAGGACAGTCACTGTAAAGACAACATGATAATGTACACAAGTACCGTGAAGGTAGTTGCAAGTTACGGCTGTTTCATTGCATACCCGAAACAATGAAGATGTTACGGTCCACA
Source organism: Chamaecyparis obtusa (assembly GCA_027943335.1). Classification (NCBI taxonomy): domain Eukaryota; kingdom Viridiplantae; phylum Streptophyta; class Pinopsida; order Cupressales; family Cupressaceae; genus Chamaecyparis; species Chamaecyparis obtusa. Next base: position 4,696 of record BSBK01013178.1, on the reverse strand, counting down.
AAATGTTTGTGCTTGAAAGATGAACAAATAAAATTAAACTTCTAAATAACCAAAGCCACTAACAATAAATTCAACACAGATATGTCCTCATTTCTGGGTATTTTAGCTCTGTAACAGCTGAATACCAGATTACATAATAATGACAAAAGAAAAATAAACCCAACGTACTCAGAAATTGTAGCTATGATTTTGCGGAGGGAATCTCTCTCGGCACTGTTGAAAATACAAATGACAACGTTTCTCTACATTATCATGTTGCCTTTACAGTGACTGTCCCTTGTGTAATTGCCACTTGAAGGAGGATAGTCACTGTAAAGACAACATGATAATGTACACTTACAGCCCATGTACATTATCATGTTGTCTTTAGAGTGACTATCCTCATTTTTTGAAGAAGAAAAGCATTAATGTGGCCGAATAGCAATACATTCAAGTGGCAATCACACAAGGGACAGTCACTGTGAGATGTCCTCATTTGTGACTGTCCTTAAAGTGAGTGTACATTATCATGTTGTCTTTAGAGTGACTGTCCTCATTTGTTGAAGAAGAAAAGCATTAATGTGGTTCAATAGCAATACATTCAAGTGGCAATTACACAAGGGACAATCGATCACTGTGAGATGTCCTCATGTGTGACTATCCTTGTCACAAATGAGGACATCTCACAATGACTGTCCCTTGTGTAATTCAAGTGGCAATTACACAAGGGACAGTCACTGTGAGATGTCCTCATTTGTGACTATCCTTACAATGAGTGTACATTATCATGTTGTCTTTAGAGTGACTGTCCTCATTTGTTGAAGAAGAAAAGCATTAATGTGGTTCAATAGCAATACATTCAAGTGGCAATTACACAAGGGACAATCAATCACTGTGAGATGTCCTCATGTGTGACTATCCTTGTCACAAATGAGGACATCTCACAATGACTGTCCCTTCTATAATTTCCACTTGAATGAGGACAGTCACTGTAAAGACAACATGATAATGTACACATACAATGAGTGTACATTATCATGTTGTCTTTACAGTGGCTGCCCTCATGTTGTATATTCTTCTCTGTAGATGCTACTATGTGCTAGGGAACTTCTTAGAACTGTTGGTATATTCTTACAACTTGTTACACCTGGGATATTCTTCTCTGTAGATGCTACTGTGTGTTGTGGTCCAAATGGGCCCATAAATGTGGTTGAATAGCAATACATTCAAGTGGCAATTACACAAGGGACAGTCACTGTGAGATGTCCTCATGTGTGACTATCCTTGTCACAAATGAGGACATCTCACAGTGACTGTCCCTTGTGTAATTGCCACTTGAATGAGGACAGTCACTGTAAAGACAACATGATAATGTACACAAGTACCGTGAAGGTAGTTGCAAGTTACGGCTGTTTCATTGCATACCCGAAATAATGAAGATGTTACGGTCCACAAAACGTTTGTGCTTGAAAGATGAACAAATAAAATTAAACTTCTAAATAACCAAAGTCGCTAACAATAAATTCAACACAGATATGTCCTCATTTCTGGGTATTTTAGCTCTGTAACAGCTGAATACCAGATTACATAATAATGACAAAAGAAAAATAAACCCAACGTACTCAGAAATTGTAGCTATGATTTCGCAGAGGGAATCTCTCTTGGCACTGTTGAAAATACAAATGACAACGTTTCTCTACATTATCATGTTGCCTTTACAGTGACTGTCCCTTGTGTAATTGCCACTTGAAGGAGGACAGTCACTGTAAAGACAACATGATAATGTACACTTACAGCCCGTGTACATTATCATGTTGTCTTTAGAGTGACTATCCTCATTTGTTGAAGAAGAAAAGCATTAATGTGGCTGAATAGCAATACATTCAAGTGGCAATTACACAAGGGACAGTCACTGTGAGATGTCCTCATTTGTGACTATCCTTACAGTGAGTGTACATTATCATGTTGTCTTTAAAGTGACTGTCCTCATTTTTTGAAGGAAAAAAGCATTAATGTGGTTCATTAGCAATGTATTCCCAGCATCTGTACCTGCATCTCTCTTATATACTACAAGTTACTTGCCATCAGAAATTGTAGTTCCCTCACGTGACATTGATGGTGAAGTGTTCTTTTCAAAACCATCATCTGTGGTTACCAATGCTCCTGTTTTAGGCAATAAGTTTGTTGCATTCCATGAGCCATTGGTCAAGTTTCTTCTACGAGCTTCTGATGCCTCAAAATCTAAGCAGCGCCTACGCATGCCTCGTTGTGGTTGATTATCATTCTGTACATGAATTATAATGAGTAATCAGTTTTGGGCCTTGCAATCTTGTATGTAACATGCACAGGCATTTCATGGCTAAATGAATCTATTTAAAAGCATCAACTTTTCTTACATGATGCTGGATACATAAGTAGAACAAGCGTATATCAAATTGGAAGCAATCAAAACTCCACAATGACATATTATTTAGAGTACTCTTCAGTTTAAGTAATAATGCATATATTGACACTGTAAAGACAACATGATAATGTACACTCACTGTAAGGACAGTCACAAATGAGGACATCTAACAGTGACTGTCCCTAGTGTAATTGCCACTTGAATGTATTGCTATTCAGCCACATTAATGCTTTTCTTCTTCAACAAATGAGGATAGTCACTGTAAAGACAACATGATAATGTACACTCACAGTGAGTGTACATTATCATGTTGTCTTTACAGTGACTATCCTCATTTGTTGAAGAAGAAAAGCATTAATGTGGCTGAATAGCAATACATTCAAGTGGCAATTACACTAGGGACAGTCACTGTTAGATGTCCTCATTTGTGACTGTCCTTACAGTGAGTGTACATTATCATGTTGTCTTTACAGTGGCTGTCCTCATTTGTTGAAAGAAAAAAGCATTAATGTGGTTCATTAGCAATGTATTAAATTAATTTATTTTTTTTAATCCACCCACGGGCGTCGCAATTGCAACGGCAACCCGTCGCAATGCGATGCAGGCGCCCGTCGCAATTGCTTGGGAGGTCCGTCGCGATTGCGACGGCCCTCCGAAGCCATGCGACGGGGGGGCGACGGCCATGCCGCTAACAAATCTTAGTCACATTGCGACGGGATATGTGTCGCAATTGCGATGGCTACCCATAGACGTCGCAATTTGCGACTAAAAAATAGCGACGTCTATGGGTGTTGCTATTGCGACACATAGCTGTCGCAATTGCGACACATAGCCCTCGCAAAATGCCCCCAAATGTATTAGTGCTTGAAGACAAATCGCGGCATCATAAAATGTTCCAACAATACATTTACTTCTCCTATCTTCGCAACCCTGAAAAATGCTTATATCATGTGCTTCCCTTTTTAGGGAAACTTCCAAAGATTGTCGTATTAGGGTTTTACCATTATCCAAGAAAATAGGAACCTGACTAGTGAAGAGTGTATAGTACTCAACTTTATCAGCTGCCACATGTCTTCACTTGTCATTGAATCTTCCAGACATAGCTCTTACGTATCATAGGAAACTATCATAACTATTTCAGCCATGATCTCCTTACACACAATTCAAGATGTCGACACATCAAGCGGAGTGACACATCAACATGGCAACTAGACATGTACACTCACACTTAATTACATTATTGGCAAGAAATACATTTTACAAAACAAATAATAAGAATACCTAGGAATTATCCAAGGTTGAGACACCTTATTCCTAACAAATCAAAGCATGCATTAATTAAGTAACTAATTAGCTAGCAATTACCAATTAATTAAGTAAGTAACATAATTAAATAATCTAACTAACATAATTAGGTAATCTAACTAACATAATTAGGTAACTAACATAATTAAGTAATCTAACTAACATAATTAAGTAATCTAACTAACATAATTAGGTAATCTAACTAACATAATTAGGTAACTAACATAATTAAGTAATCTAACTAATGTAATGTAAGTAAAAAAAAATTAAATAAGTAACTAGCTAATGTATTAAGGGGAGGTCTTAAGGGGAGGTAATGCATGAAAGCATATAATTAATTTTAAGTAACTATCATAATTAGGTAAAGCATAATTACTGAAAGCATGAATCAAACATACATTTAATTAACTAACTAATTAATCAAAGCATATAGTTAATTAACTAACATACATACATAAAAACATACAATATATATGAGTTCAAACATGAAACTTCAAACTATAGAGTTCAAATATGAAAGTACAAGAGCTACAAAAGGAAGTGTATTCTAAAGATCCTGATACATATAGTCTGGATCCTCTCTATCTTTTATTATCTCCAACAGTTTTTCATGTTCTTCAATAGACAACCTCCACTTCTGATTACCACATCCTCTTTTTTGCAATGTCTCAAATTGCACGCTATAACCAAGTGACTGTAATGTAGAACTTTTTGGCCACACATGTATTCAATAAATTGAACACCATTTCTATCAACCTTTATTTTTTGATAATAGGTTCCTTCAATAACAACTGAACCAATTGGATATGTCTATCCATCATCATCTATAGTTTGTTCTGTCAACTTGTATTTTGCTTTTGTGCATCTTAGTAGATAATAATCTACACTTTATGCATTGTCAGGATCCACAACTACAGTAAAAATATCACCTATACAAATGGATTCTATTAAAATTAAACATCACTTATATGATAAATTAAAATTAAATAAAAGAACATGTATGTGCAC